>JAXGGA010003928.1:0-95253 GCA_038373865.1 Uloborus plumipes | reverse complement strand
CTGACAAATTTGTTGGTTCTTAATGCTTTGAATTATGACGCAACTAAAGCTGGGGTATTCTTTAAATATGCATAAAATTCTATGAGTTAATAAATGCATTTATATTGCTATGAAAATCACATTAAGTCTTGACTTTAAAAAAAAACATCTTTTATGAAGGACACCTTCCCTAACTATTCACCTTACGAAAAGAACAATGTAAGATAAAATTTCGAACATCTTGAATGACAACATATTCCTCCCCCCCCCACATTGTATGCATCTACAATGGGCTCATGAATATATCGTGCGCCCCTCTGAAGTTCCAAGGTCTGCGCCCTTTTAAGGGGTCCAGTCCGGCCCTGACCGTTATGGCGAGCGGATCTAAGGACGGAATGCCATATTTTCGGTAAATTGAAGTTATCTTCTTTTCTATTGAAGTTACGCGGATGCTTGAAAATTTCGATTGCTTCGCGATGAAAACGGGCATAGTAATGGGATGTTGTGGCCAGGATTTCTGTGTCTTTAAATTTAAATCTTCCGCTCGCCATAACGGTCCAGAAATAGACGGCTCACCCATTCCGGAAAACGCAAACGCATCCAGAATCCAGAACGCTCCAGAGGCCAAAGAAACAACAACCAATCAGGAGCCAACACGCCATTAGCAGTTTGCTTAAATACCCGAGCGGCCGAAGCCAGCGTATCAGTCTCACTAAACTCATATAGTCCGTGGAGTTAATGCAAAAATATTTCACTTCCGGATACCGGTCTGAAATTTTATGTGGGGCTTATATTCACATAGGAGGACAAAAAAACGCCGGGAGACACTTGATCGGAGGTCAAGGTCATTCTGTGATGACATCATCAAAATGGCCGCTTTTACAGGTAAATACGTTCGTTTAACTGCTTAAAAATCCATCATAGATTCAAATATTGCTAAGCTCAAATATATCATCTGAAAGCTCTTTTAAAGAGCAATTTAGAAATGTTTAATTTTTCTTTCTGAGGTCAAGGTCTCACCTGTAATGACGTCATCAAAATGGCCGCTTTTACAGGTAAATACGTTCGCTTAACTGCTTAAAACTCCATCATAGATTGATATATTGCAAAACTCAAATATATCATCTGAAAGCTCTTTAAAAGAGCTATTTAGAAAAGTTTAATTTTTCTTTCTGAGGTCAAGGTCCCACAAGTAATGACGTCATAAAAATGGCCGCTTTTACAGGTAAATACGTTTATTTAACTCCCCTTAAAACTCCATCACAGATTTAAATATTTCAAAACTCAACTATATCATCTGAAAGCTCTTTAAAAGAGCTATTTAGAAAGATTTAATTTTTCTTTCTGAGTTCAAGGTCCCATATGTAATGACGTCATCAAAATGGCCGCTTTTACAGGTAAATGGGTCAATCCATTTCAAATCACCCAGTCTGTGTTGCTCAACATTTTTGATTTTTCTGATTCTTTTATCATGGATTACCTATGGGTAGACATGAACAAAACTGCAATTGAAAAAAATTTACATGCTATATTTTTTATTTGGCAGCCATTTCAAAATGGCGATTTGGCAAATTTGATAGAAAAACAGGGTTTGCGAAAAATTTTATTGCCAAGTCGTTTTTAAAGATATCAAAATAATTTAAAAACCAGTGTGTTCAGCATAAAATTACCTTTAAATACACCTTCTTTGAATTTCCCTATCATGTAAGAAAGTTGGTCAAAATCTTTCTCTAAAAACTAGGAAAAATGTAGAAATTGGTAATTTTTAAGACCATAAATTTTTATGAAGGAAGAGAGACTCAGCAATATTATTTTATTTCTGTGTTTGAGTACTCATAATACTACCAGCAGCATAAGTTTTAGTCTTTAGAATGAACTCCTTTTTTTTCTACGGGTCTTCAAAAATGGCGGAAAACGCGAAAATGCCAATTTTTGTAGGTCAATATCTGAAAAGGGACTGAATGAAAAAAAATGAAAATTGTATAAAATGTTCTTAATACTAATAAGAATATCTCACAAAAAAATTATGACTGAGACTCAACTGCGTTTTGAGTTATAGAGCTGCGAATTTCAGCAAAAACGCTACCTTTTTTATACACTCGTGCAATGCTAAATTAGCAACTAAGGCTTAAAATTATCTTAACTGACAAAGTTAAATAATGCTGAAATATATAAGTTAACAATGCACTTTTAATTACATCTGTTTTTAAAAAATAATCGACAGTAGTACTAGTACTACCGTAAAATGAACTACCGTTCTTGAACTTACCCATATGTTTTATGCACTACAATGGTGTAAACCAGTGGTTCTCAACGGGGGCAATACCGCCCCCCGGTGGGCGGTGGAAAGATCTTGAGGGGTGGTGAACATGTTTTGGGCGGCATCGGGGCGGTAAGGGAGCGGTGGGTATATTTTGAAATTTGCTAGAGATTACATGTTTGAACGGGTGTGGTAAAAAACCCTTTTCTCATAGATCGGTAAGGATAGCTCATAAATTTATATTCTGGGGATATCTTCCGAACTCTGATGCTTTTCCTAACGTCATCAAAGATAGCCCAAAATTCGCCAATATCACTTAAATTTCAAAAACGTTTTTGGAGGTGTGTCCTCACTTTCATAGCGTAACTATCTAAAACAGCTTAAAGTTGTGTTTTAATGATGTCAATTTGAAAATTGTTCCAAGATTTGTCCTAAATCCCTCACCCGTCCCTGATCACCTAACTTAGATAGCCAAAAAAAATAAGCTTAAAACTGCGTTTTGAATACTTCAACTTTAAAAAACTTCCGGCGTTAAAGTTCCAGAACCACCTATCACTTTCTGAAACACAATCACACATAGCTTAAAATTTCGCTTTTTGTTAAGAGCTATGGAAATCTTCATTCTAAAAGACAGTCTAATAATACGGAAGGGAATCTCGAACTACTTTCCTACTCTTTCTCCAATCATGACCAAACAGAGCCTAAAATTGGGTTTTTAGGAAGTCAGTTGCTTAAAATTTCTAGAAGAGAGTCACCAGACTTGACCGACTTTTTGTGTTTGAGCATCGTCTTAACAACACCAAGGGAAAGTTGTGTTTTTCAGAGTGCAATGTGAAAAAAATTCTGGAGAAAACTCCCAAACCTTAACCATTCCCTCAACACTGACAAACATAGTTTAAATTCAGGTTTTTAGTTCAAATTTGGAGTATAAGTTTTTTTTACCGTATAGTAATTTTAGAACTATCTGTCTACCGGGCAAAATTATGGAGTTAAACCGGCCAAAAAAAACTGCTTCACCTTCCAGTTTCACGCCCATCCGCAAAGGGGGCGTTGATAACATTTTCAGTCTTAAAGGGGGCGGTAGCTGTAAAAAGGTTGAGAACCACTGGTGTAAACTATTACACACATTAATGTTTTTTAAATATACTTTTGTGTTCAACTCTTAACTACTTGCCAGCTGTAATTTTGGTTAAAGAGTTGAACAAACATGATATTTCATTGCACAGTTTATCAGTTATGTTGTGTGTTCTTCCAGAAAACGCTGTGAGTTCCAATGAAGTAACTCTAGGTACTATTTTCTTTGCGGGTACCCACGCAGTATCATTTTTTGACAGTTGAAAGGCAGTTTTTGGTCCAGAAGGATGAAAGAAATGCACCAAAATATCATTGTTAGCTTCACTTTTGTCTTCAACTTTTTCCATCCACCATTTCTCATCGTATATACAGGCAACAAAGTCATTATTTGGGAATGACGACACATTTGTAAATAGTATTGAAGTCTGATGATCATCAAAGCTCAAGATTGTGGAAGTAACAAAGCACCTGATTTGATTGTTCTTTAAGGAAACATATCTGTGATAACCTCTTGTACCTTTCACTGTTAAACAACATATATGTATGTTTCTTCAGCTGTAATTGAGCGAATGGAAAACACACTGACAGAAAGATTTGAATAGTGTTTAACAGTGAAAGATACAAGGTTATCACACATATGTTCCCTTAAATAACAATCAAATCAGGTGCTTTGTTACTTCTACAGACTTGAGCTTTGATGGACTTCAATAGACTTCAATACTATTTACAAATGTGTCGTCATTCACAAATAATGACTTTGTTGCCTGTATATACGATGAGAAGTGGTGGATGGGAAAACTTAAAGACAAAAGCGAAGCTAACAATGATATTTTGGTGCATTTCTTTCATTCTTCTTGACCAAAAACTGCCTTTCAACTGTCAAAAAATGATACTGCGTGGGTACCCGCAAAGAAAATAGTACGTAAGGTTACTTCATTGAAACTCACAAATTTTTCTGGAAGAACACACAACATAACTGATAAACTGTGCAATAAAATATCACGTTTGTTCAACTTTTTAACCAAAATTACACTTGGCAAGTAGTTAATAGTTGAACACAAAAGTATATTTAAAATACATTAATGTGTGTAATAGTTTACACCATTGTAGTGCGTAAAACATATGGGTAAGCTCAAGAACGGTAGTTCATTTTACGGTAGTACTAGTACTAGGGATGCACCGATAAGCAAATTGGCCGATTACCGATTACCGATTAATCGGCTGTTGATAATCGGCCGATTAATCGGCTGAGCCGATTAATGATGAGGATAATTGCTTTTCTGCTACCAATTTTACCATCACTGTTTTTATCTCTTATACAATTCCAAGTTTAGAAATAGTAAGTAATTTATTTCTGGGAGAAGATTTTTTTCCATTTTCCTAGCTTTCACAAAATAATTTCAATATTTTATCAAATTTCTTAGAACCGATTTTCATATTTGTGTCATTAATATTGTTAACACATTGTTAGTTATGTTAATTGGAAATAAAAATTTATAAAAAAAAGGAGGGCTGGGGGAGTGTGGTGAACGCTCAATTTAGGAGTATTTTAATTCATATATTTTAGTAATCAGTAGCAATTTAATTCAATACTTTTATTCTTTGAAAATTAGAGGTTATGTGAAAGCACTGTGCTAAGGAGAAAACGATCGCCACATGAAAAATGTTGCATCATTGTCTATGTATATTTATTCAAAGTAGGAGAATTCATTTAGAAAAAACTTTATAACAACTGTGAGGATTATTATTACTGTTAATAAAATTATTCATCATAGTTTCCTAGTGAAAGTATACTTTAAAGAATAATATTGAAAAATATTTTTCAGCCGATTAATCGGTCCGATTTTGCCGATTATTAATAATCGGCAAAGTGGCCGATTATGGCCGATTAATCGGTACTGCCGATTAATCGGTGCATCCCTAACTAGTACTACTGTCGATTATTTTTTTAAGGCAGGGATTCAAGTGAAACAGCACTGCGATCGCTTCGAATTGCAATCGCTACTGGAAGTGAATTACATTATCATCAACTTAAATTGGCATGACGTCACTACGGGTGGAGCCAATGAGAGCTCACAAGCACTCATCGATCTCCTCTTATTCGCCAAGTAGGCTGTGACGTTTTATCTAGCTCGTTTTTCATAGGCAAACATCACGCTGACGTCACGATGTTTTTATCAATAAAGGTTTTAATGTAATTCATTTCCAGTTGCGATTGTAAGGTGCGATTGCCTGTTTCACTTGAATCCCTGCCTAAAAACAGGTGTAATTAAAAGTGCATTGTTAACTTATATATTTCAACATTATTTAACTTTGTCCAAGGCTTCACTAGATAGCGTTTTATACAGGCTGCTTCATTACTCAAAACATCAATGGTAAAGATTTGCCCGCTAGAGAGCGCTGAACGATGTGTTTGTTTACATTTATTAGCACATTGTTTCTTCTGTAAGAAGTGATGTTCATCCTATCTTTAAGGGTTAAAAAATATTGATATAGTTTACTGAAGTGGAGTACAGAGTGAATTGATGCCGAAGGCCTTATTAGTACTGCTTTTTAGGGGAAATAAATTCCCTTTTCAGGTAAAGTTGGTCGCAACTCATGATTCAGTCATACGACATTCATTCATTGTTTACTTTCTTCGAATTAGCAACATATAGCAATGGCGTTCAATTTTGACATCTCTGCATTAATAAAATATACGCTTAAATTCGCAGCCGATAAATAAAAATGTAGCAATGAAATAAGATTGTTCTATTTACTATTTAGTTTCATTATTGTTGCTCACACGATCTTAATTGCTACGCAAAAGCTCAGATGTTCATTTTGATAGCGTTGACCCATCAGAGCGATAAATGGCGAATCTATTCGCAGAGACATTTCCTTTTGATGCCCCAGAATGAATGCCCTGCAATGAAGCGATTGGTGTTCAACGGAAAGACGATTGACAAGAAAAAAAATTTTAATTTCTTTATTAACAACGAAATGAGCATATATAATCGCTTAGTACTAAAGAGCAATACAAGTACGAAAAAAATAAACAAAACTACAATATTACGACGACCAAATGTAATTTTTTTTTCATTTACACAACATTAAAAGGTAATGTTCTTTTTATGTTAAATTTCACACATTGATAATATTTCGATAATTGGGAATCTGGTGTGGTTGCCAAATTTTTGGCGATAATTACTTTATTTTGTTGCTCTTTAGTTTATGTTTGCGAAGGAAGTATTTCCCTCGCTCATAAATTGGCCACAAAGATTTAACGCCAATAGGGAAAGATAACCAGACTTCCAATCACCGAAATCTTCCCTTTTTTGTTTCTAATTTCACACATACGTTTAATACTTGAAAGTAAAATAATGGGCCAACTGAAAAAAAAGCTGCGAAATAATGTGAGAATTCTTGTTAAAAAACTCGCCAAATCAACTTTAAAAGCTCCATTAGCATGTAACATAATAAGTTTAATAAATATATCGAGCCATTATTATCATTGAAATTTAAATTAAAATGCAAAATAAGAGAAAAGAAGCTACCATGAAGACGATGCAAGCTTAAAATTTTAATCTTCGCTTAGGTGGTAAGAAAATACATCGCCAAGTTAAAAAACGTACCTATAACTGAAACGTACATACTACCAAGATCTCGGTTATTGAAATATTCTCAAAAGCTTTACGGAGAACAAATTCTTGATGTGCTTTTCAAGATATTAGTGCCATAGTCATTCCAAAATGTCCATTAAAATGTAAAAAAATCGCCAAATAAATTAATTTGACAATCTAAACTCATCAAAAGTTTTGATGGAACTATCGTTCCAAAAATCGCGATTTATCGCTCTGCGGTGCCAGTGTCGTTTCATAGTTTAATTATAATTAGAATCAATTAAAATGAAAAATAATTCGCTAACTAATTAAAACAAGCCGTTAAAATGCAGAATAAACCAGCAAATCGAACAAGCTATTAAATGACGTTAAAGTATAATAAAATAGAATTGAATGCCAAATTGTAAAATTGTCGCCAACAAATTAAATTTTAATTTTGTCTTTTATTATCTGATTTGTATATAATGTTAGTTACCACAAAATGCGATAGATGTCGCTAGGCGACATGTATCCGTTTTTATCCCAAAGATTTTGATCAAATGAAGCAGCCTGTATAAAAATCTAGTGAAGCCTTGCTTTGTCAGTTAAGATAATTTTAAGCCTTAGTTGCAAATTCAGCATTACACGAGTGAAAAAAAAAGGTAGCGTTTTTGTTGAAATTCGCAGCTCTATAACTCACAACGCAGTTGAGTCTCAGTCATAATTTTTTTGTGAGATATTCTTATTAGTACTAAGAACATTTTATACAATTTTCATTTTTTTTCATTCAGTCCCTTTTCAGATATTGACCTACGAAAATTGGCATTTTCGCGTTTTCCGCCATTTTTGAAGACCTGTAGAAAAAAAAGGAGTTCATTCTAAAGACTAAAACTTACGCTGCTGGTAGTATTATGAGTACTCAAACACAGACATAAAATAATATTGCTGAGTCTCCCTTCCTTCATAAAAATTTATGGTCTTAAAAATTACCAATTTCTACGTTTTTTCCTAGTTTTTTGAGAAAAATTTTGACCAACTTTCTTACATGATAGTAAAATTTAAAGAAGGTGTATTTAAAAGTAATTTTATGTTGAATACACTGGTTTTTAAATTATTTTGATATCTTTAAAAACGACTTGGCAATAAAATTTTTCGCAAACCCTGTTTTTCTATCAAATTTACCAAATCGCCATTTTGAAATGGCTGCCAAATAAAAAATATAGCATGTAAATTTTTTTCAATTGCAGTTTTGTTCATGTCTACCCATAGGTAATCTATATATATAAAGATGACGGTGTTTGTTTGTTTGTTTGTTCGTTTGTTTGTTCGTTTGTAACCGCTGGCCAGAAGCCCCCACTGCACCGACAGACCTGAAACTTGGCTCAAAAATTCGAACGTACCCCGCCCTCGTGCACCTCGAAGCCCAAAATTTTAATTTCGAATTAGTTATTTTTAAATTAATTAATTAGTCTCATTTTTGGTGTATCCGCCATAATTGAGGGGGGAAAACCTTCCCCCACCCCAAAACATTATATATCGTTGGAAAGGGTTTTTTTTTCTGAAAAAGAAAAGTTTTAGCACTTTTCTGTCCGTTAATTAGGACAGGAGATATTAATTAATCAAATTTAGTCAATTTTCAAGGCCTAACTCTACGCAGAACTGAAACACTAGAGCCATTTTCCTGATCAGCTGCTCTTTTGTCCCTGAAGTTACTTTGTGGTTTAAATTTGCGTATAGATTTAAGCCTTGAAAATTTATTCAATTTGATTAATTAATATCTCCTGTTACTTCCTGTTACTTTATGTCTCTTATATTTATTTGGCGAATTGATTTAAACTTTAACATGACTTTAAGTGGAATTTAAAAGGTTGTGAAGCGCATTTGAACTAAAGGATATAATATTTTTTCTTCAGAGGAGGTTAAAGTGACTTTAAATTTATTAAGTTGACTTCCTCAAAATTCGGGGTTCCCGAAAATGTCACAATGGAACTATAATTGTTAAAAATTTAGGGATGGCTTATCAGTTCCTCTTCGCATTTGGCGTCGTAAAGTTTGGCGACAATCAGGAAATTTACCAAACCTCCCATCCAGTGAAACACTACTTTCTCCAACTCAAAGAAAAATAAAACGGTCTGGGAAGGAACAGTAGTTGTTTGCAGTTTAAAGCGTATTTTATTGCATGTTTAAAACATGTATTTAATGCCGCCATCACTAAATTTTTAATAATAATAGTTCCATTCTGACATTTTCTGTAACACCGCTATTCAGTTAACCGGGAAATTTTCCAAACTTCCCGGCCAGTGAAATCTTGATTATTTGAGAATCACTGTTAGATTGTAATCACTTCAAAGAGATGGTACGAAAGACATTATATTTCTTTCCTTTTAATGTTCACATTAAAATCATGGAAGAATGGTTGTAGCTGATCTACCTGATACAATCGGTTCCCTATGTTAATAAATTTAGATTTGGCGACCAATTTTACATTGAAATTACGGTTAAATCGGTGAATTATATTAAATTTCAAGGGCAATATTGCTGTGGTCGTTGAGAGTTTTCGAAAATCTTGGCTCTACAGTTGTGTCAAAAGTTCCATTGAAACGTAAAAATTTCACTAAAAATAAATAAGTTCCTCACACACACACAAAAAGAAGAAAAAAGTCTTTAAAACTAAAATAATCCTCGCATTGAACACTACAAACTGAAATGGCATTAAAAGTGTCATCAATATATTTTAAAAGGTCGTGGTGCACATTTGAATTAAAGAATATAATAATTTTACTTAAGAGGGTGGAGTGAATTTAAATTTATTCAGTTGACTTTCTTTACTTTTTTGCACGGGCATCGCCGTGCGGGTACTGCTAGTCCATGATAAAATTAAAAATCAGGAAAATTAAAAATGTTGAGCAACAAATTTTATTTATATTGGGTGATTTGAAATGGATTGACCCAAATACGTTTGTTTAACTCCCCCTAAAACTCCAACATAGATTTAAATATTTCAAAATTCAACTATATCATCTAAAAGCGCTTTGAAAGATCTATTTAGAAAATATTTAATTTTTCTTACTGAGGTCAAGGGTCCACCTGTGATGACGTCATCAAAATGGCCGCTTTTATAGGTAAATACGTTCGTTTAACTGCTTAAAACTCCATGATAGATTGATACATTGCAAAACTCAAATATATCACCTGAAAGCTCTTTAAAAGAGCTATTTAGAAAGATTTAATTTTTCTTTCTCAGATCAAGGTCCCAATTATAATGACGTCATCAAAATGGCCGCTTTTACAGGTAAATACGTTTATTTAACTCCCCCTTAAACTCCATCATAGATTTAAATATTTCAAAACTCAACTATATCACCTGAAAGCTCTTTAAAAGAGCTATTTAGAAAGATTTAATTTTTCTTTCTAAGGTCAAGGCCCCACCTGTGATGACGTCATCAAAATGGCCGCTTTTACAGGTAAATACGTTTATTTAACTCCCCCTAAAACTCCATCATAGGTTCAAATGTTGCAAAACTCAAACATATCATCTGAAAGCTCTTTAAAAGAGCTATTTATAAAGATTTAATTTTTCTTTCTAAGGTCAAGGGAAAACCTGTGATGCCGTCATCAAAATGGCCGCTTTTACAAGTAAATACGTTTGTTATACATTTCCAATTTAAAATTGTTATAACTTTTAAACTATTTGTCTTAGAAAATAAAACCAAGCACTATAAAATAGCTCTTTTAAAGCGCTTTCGGATGATATATTTCAGTTCTGCAATATTTAAATCTAGAGCCGCTATATAGACCGTATATAGAGCCGTATATATAGGGGCCTTATTTAAATCTATGATGGAGTTTTAAACAGTATAACATGAGTGCATTTACCTGTAAAAGCGGCCATTTTGATGACGTCATCACAGGTGGGCCTTTGACCTCAAAAATAAAAATTAAATCTTTCTAAATAGATCTTTTAAAGTGCTTTCAGATGATACATTTGAGTTTTGCAATATTTCAATCTATGACGGAGTTTTAAGCAATTAAACGAACGTATTTACCTGTAAAAGCGGCCATCTTGATGACGTCATCACGGGAGTTCAGTACCCCTGATCAAGTGTCTCCCGGCGGTTTTTTGTTCTTATATATGTACATAAGCTCTGTACCAAATTTCACACTGGTATCCGGAAGTGAAATATTTCGGCTGTTTTTGTCGCTAACTCCACAGACTATCACTGATGATGTCGACCGCAGTGTCCGACGAAACGTTTGAGACTTTTCTTTCTCATCGACCACGGCCTGTAAGCCCGGAAATACCTCTTCATATTGACGCCGGCCGTGAAAGCCTGAAGAAGTATTTAATTGAAAATATATTTAGAAGAGCGCAATGCGGTTCTGCGCAACGTTTTAAAATTATTTGGTTGAAAAATATAATTTTGTTTGCTATCGCAAATTTTAAATTTTGTTGAAATGTTCAAAAAAAAAAAAACCTTTTGATAGCTAATTCAAAAAAATCTTTTCTTTTTCATATATTTTTCATGGTTTTTTTTTTCCAACAAGACTGTTTCAAGCAAATCCGCCTTTAAGTTCGGGATTATGCTGATCGTTTGCTGTACAAAATGGAACGAAGACATGTTCAAATCTAAAAGTCAAACACCAGAATTGAGGTGTATACGCCGAGATCTTTAAAAAAAAAAAGTGTTCAAATATAGGACTGTTTACGGAAAAGTTATTAGGGACAGGCAGTTTTTTTTTTGAACTTTTCAAAATTTAATGAAAATGTATTCAAATAAAAAAATTAAACAGGAATGAGGTGTTTTCTCTGAGATATTTCGAAAAAAAAAAAAAAAAATGCTCGCTCGAATCGAACCTTTTTCCTCAAAAGTTTTAAAACAGGACAGGGGGGGGGGGGGGTCGAAAATTCGAAAAACGAAATACTATTCAAATCAAAAAGTCGAATATGGAATGTGTTGTCCTCACTGAGATCTTACGAGCAAAAAAAAAAAAAAAAAAATGCACAATGCACCCAAAAGTTACTGGGGGAGGGGGGGGGCACAAGAACCGACCAATAGACAGACTGACAGGTACACGGTTTCCGCAGCTCAAAACTCAACTTTCCTATTTTCAATTTCCCCGTGTGTATTCAATTATTTTTATTAAGCTGTGCTTTTTCAACTCAATTGTTTTAAGCATTTTTTTCAATGCAGCGGATCTTTTTTCAGAATTTTTTTTTCACCTTTTTCCCTACTTTTACAGAAAAGTAAGCTAAAACATGTATTGATTTATAATTTTGTTAGTCTTTTCATTTTCGTTGAACATAAAGCACAACTTGTAAAATATATTCTAGTGATTTTCAACGGTACGAAATTAACATGCAATGTGCTGTACATTTACGTTACAGAGAATTTTCGCTACAGTGACCAGTTTTGTTTGAACGACAGGGGTTTTTACAATGAACGTCTGTCACGTGGAGACGGCCTACGAAGAAGTGTGATCGTATAGTATTTAAAAAAGTAAGTAAAAATGGCACAAGTGGTGCGACTAGATTCGGTATAAGACCAAAGACTAGTACATTGTCGTAGTGCGCCCCAAGGTCCGGCAGGAGGTTCAGGTGACTCTGAAACTCCCACTAAATCAGAAATGTCCACTAATCGAGATTTGAGACTGATCTCTGCCTCGGTACGATACAAAAAAAATAAACAAAGACAATATACATTTACTGGTAAGAATTTTGGCACCCCTTTAACTTAATTCAGAAACAAAAATGTAACAACTCACCATCAAGAAATTATCTGGTCATTTCACTCAGTCTTAGTATCCATTGACCGAGGGTCGTCTGGAAATCCAATCTAAATGTTACGCGAATACACACACGAGAAACAGTTACTCACACAACACAAATAATCCAGTGTTAATTCTGCATCAGTAGATTTTAATCCTCGTTTGAAATGGCACAGTACGCAGTTACAGTTCTACGAATGTCACGTTGCAACACAAAAAGTCATTACAGGCTATTGTCAGCGATACTACACAGACGGGCTAATTATACACGTTTCAAATCAGTAACATGACGTTCCGGTTCACTAATCATACTGCTCGTCATCATACGACCCCGCGGCGATTCAACTTTAGGGCAACCATCACCCGAAGACGCTTAACTCCATCACAATTTCTAGGAGCCATCTCACACGTCCTCACACCATCACGGTTCGATAGCGTCTCTCCGTTTTTCTGTTACAAACCCCGCAGAAAGTTCCAAATCGAAGCCCATCGAACATTCTAGAACATTTCAAGTTACATCATCCCCAAACGGATTTTCACAGGCCAACCGTCACTCAAATCTCTCTCGTCCAATCACGCCATCTTTCCAAAAGAATCTCAGCACAAAAACAAGCCCAGCTAAACAAAAAAGAAAGAAAACAACGACTTCTCGCCCAAACCATGACGTCATACCTCACAGAATGAAACTTTCATCTGTCAATCAAATTCGTCACGGCAGCGAAAAAATCCGATTCTCTTTTCCCAATCGTTGCTCGAAAAACAACCACAGTGAGAAAGAAATGGCGAACGCTCTGCCTGACCGAAATCGAAACTTTCCAACACTTGTGGATGAATTAAATTGAAGAAATGCAAATGACTCATTAAGCTAATGAATTCATTCCACAATTCCCCCTTTCAACAAGAACAAAGCGCGAAAAACCAACCTGGAGACGATGCACTTACCGAACTGTCCAGACGAAACACCCACTGACAAAGCATTAACATATCAAATACAATTAACATGTAATATACAAACTTAATATACTTAGAGACCAAAAATATAACACATTTACATATATATCATCACCAAAATACAGCAGAACAACTTTCCTCTTCTTCCTTCTTGACCTGATCATGTTTACTTTGACACCGACACATTTACATGACCTCATCTCTGTGAGAAATTTTTATACAACACCCTCGCTTATTTCCAACTGAAGACTGCTCCAGATTTCCAATGACGCCCAAGATATGCTTGATTTAGATGAGGTACCAACAAAGTCAAATGCAAATAGATAACAAAAAATTGCCGAAACCAAAAACAATTTTGAAGACCAAAATGAACGGATGAGTACTCAAAATTTTGTAAGCCCGAATACGTACCATAACACCAAAAAATGCCAAAATGGGGAAAACCTAAAAAAAAACTGTTGACTAGTGCATGCACATTTTTCAAAGGGACTACATAAACCTGAACGCCACTGAAAATCTTCCACTTTCTGAACTAACCCTTTCCTACAAATTTCTCACCACATTGTAAGATTCCACTGCTGATTTGTCACAGAGATCCGAAACAAAAAAAATTATTTACATTCCTTCGCCTTACAAGATAACTTTATCCTCTGTACACACATGTCTCTGAACTTATATACACAGATGCTCTATTCTAACAGATCACAAACAAAATTGGCATCCACATGACCTGTACACAGTTTGTGCACCCATACACAAAACAAACAAAGGAAACACAGAAAACTTCTTCCTTAAAACTCACGAGGATGCTGCCATGAACACAAAGACTCCTGTACAAACTCTGACATGCGGGATCCAACAAATGGCACAAGACCCCGATCAGCTTTGCTCAACACCACCCAAGGACAAGAAACGACTTTGTGTTTCTCCAGCAAAGAACACCAACATACATTCGATTTAGCAAACATCTAAATCCTCTGAAACTAAAAAAAGATTTTCCCTAATCAAAAATTTGTGCAAAAATCTACCTCTAGACAACATGACGAGCACCAGATGAACTCGAACAACTCCACTGCATGATGGCGACAGGGATGAATTCACACTTCACCGACCTACTTTCTCTTAAACATAGCAATAAAACAACAATTAAATAGATCAGAGAAAAACAATATATACAAAACATTTAAAAAAGTCACTTTAGTCCTTTTTCTTTTTCTCCATCACTCTCGTGCTCCGACAAAAGGATAGATGACTGCCGATGCTTCCAGTCCGATGAATCAATCACTCACTCCCTTCAACGACCCCTTGCATCCTGGACTCTCGAGGAACTCGACGAAACACCGATCTCCCGGCGATGCTCCCATCGACGATGCTGCGGACGGTGGACCACTCGCAGGTGACTCAACGGCCAAGATGTTTCAAGGATCACCACTTCGATGAAGGACACTGCAGTAGACTTGTCCAACAGGCGGGTTTAGCCAATTGCCCTAACCCGAAAACCACGAACAGAAGCACGTCCAGCTCTGGACACGAAGATCCACGATGACCAGCAAACTCGGCGCGGACGAAGATCACCCATGATGACAGGCACAGATTCAGGCAAGTCCAGAAGAAGCAGCAATCTTATGTCACAGGAACGGAAGTCAGAAGGGCTGATCAATGAGCGATCCCCTCACAGATAACTGGAAGACAGGCGGTCTGCTCCCTTAGTTTCTTCTTGATCGTAGCGAATACGGCGACCTCCTTCCACCAGAAGTTTCGTGACGACGCTTTTCCTCCCTCGCTGAAGACCTCGCAGCTGGCACTTCCGCACAGGATCCGGAGTTCTCCGCGTCAGCAGCTCCAACAGAATCAATGTCCACCACTTCAGGCACGTCGGTCGGATGATGCGGCGAAACCTCGGCAACACTCTCTCCAACTCGCTCCATGGCAGCTTTGAGCTCTTGCCTTCTTTTGTGAATCCTTACCAACCGATTCACATGGACCTTAGTGACAGGTGCACATTTGTTATTTAATGTCTGGATTAGCACCAAAACTGGAGAAACCCTTCTTTTGCAGAAAAAAGGTCCACTTAAGGATGGATTAAATTTGTTCTTAGAACGAAGGTACACCACATCTCCCTGTTTGATGTCAGATGGTTTACAATGTGAGTTATGTTTCTGATTATGTGCCAATTTCTTACCCACAGAATTCTGGTAAACCTGACGATAGATAAATTGGAGTTGCTCTAAGATTTTATGCAACTCAAAAGCCGAATCAAGAGACGGATTAATATTAAAATTTACAACGTCAGTGATCAAAGACAATTCTCTACCAAAGTGAATTAAATTAGGAGAGAACTCTACAGTCGAGTGAGTGGACGCATTATAACATGCTTTATGTATGTCGACGGCATAGTCAAAATCTAGACCAGATGCTAGTAAGGATTTAACTGAATTTTTTAAACTTAAATTCACTCTTTCACTCAAAGTATTTGCCTGGGGATTACCACTTGTTGTGTGTCGTAATTGTATGTTAAATAGCTGATTAAACTTAGCAAAAAGTTCACAGTTAAACTGTCGACCAAGATCAGTCAGGACCAATTCGGGTCTGCCAAACAACGTCACATACTTAAAGAAAGATTTTGCCACGGACACGGCAGTAATATTATTCAAAACATACAATTCCAGATGTCTAGAAAAGGCATCTATGACCGTTAAAATGTACTTGTTATTACTAAAAGGACCAACGATATCCAATGTCACCAATTGGTTACACTTAAATGGTGAAAAAGTTTCCTGCAGTTGAGCTTTTCTTATTCTATGCGGTTTAGTCTCAATGCATCTAATGCAACTAGCACAAAAATTTAAGCAGTCAACATACATTTTGTCCCAATATAGATTTTTAGAAAGAAAATCATATGTTTTGGCTATACCAAAATGAGAATGATGAGCAATGTGTAATGCTTTAGGTTTCAACGAATCAGGTACGACAATTTTTAAATTTTCCTGATCATTCTCTGACAAACTATCTTTACAAAACATTAGAAGCTGAGTATCGGGATGAATACAAAATTTTCTATGTTTGTCTGAAACCACACGATTTAAAATGTTATTATATATAAAAGATAACTTCCTATCCCTTAATTGCTCTTTAAGAAAAGTCGAATTCGTGATCTCCAACAATGCATCTGTTTCTTCGTGAATGAAATTTAACACGTTTACACATTGCTTTAACAAGTTACCAGAACTCTGCACATGTATACAATTTACATTTTTATCACAACCAATAGCATCACCACACTTCCTAGAACTTTCATTATATACCTCAACTATATCAGGTAAGAATTCTTCCTCCTGATCTGAAGTATTTATCACCGGATTAATTTGTTTGTCGTTTAAAAGTGATGGATCACATGTGATATCCACCTGGTTTTTAGACATATCTGTTCTCGAGAGCATATCAGCAAAAGAATTATTTGGTCCCGGTAAATGCAAAAAAGAAAAATTATACTGTGAAAGTGTCATTAGCCATCGAGTTGTTAACGATGCCGGGGACGATGTTTTCTTATATTCTTTCAGGCTCTTGGCATCACTCAGTAAATAAACATGACGATTAAAAATATATGACTTGAATGCTTCAAAAGTCTTGACAATGGCCATCAATTCCAACTTGATTGCTGGATATCTAGTTTCTGCTGGCGACAACAACTTTGAGAAAAATGATATGGGTATGAACAGTCCCTGTTTTTTTTGTAACAGCACACCACTGATTGCTAGACCACTTGCGTCAGTATTTATGTAGAATTGTTCATTCCAATTAGGTTGCACAATGTACGGATTATTGAAAAAAATCTTCTGTAGTTGTTGAAAACACTCATTTATCTCATCAGTCCATTTAAAAATAGCTTTCGGATGAGTCAGCTGATTCAACGGATGAATCCAGTCCGAAAATTTCGGAATCAAAGTTCTATAGTACGAACATATTCCAATGAAGCGTTTCACTTGCTTCTTGGTTTTTGGAGGAGGAAAAGACGTGATTTTAATGATGTTAGACGAAATGGGCAATACCTTATTCTGAGAAATTTGGAAACCCAGATAATCTATTTTGTCCAAAAAAAATTGGCATTTCTTCGGTGATAAAGTCATATTGAATTCAGTGAGAACAGCAAAAAGTCTCTCCAATTTGGATTGCATTTCTGAAAAACTGTTGGCGGCAACCACCAAATCGTCCAAGTAACAAAATATTCCATCCATATTAGTTTGTTCGCATATTGTGTCTGAATAGTTCTGCATAATTGAAGCGCCGTTAGATACACCAAATGGAATTCTAGAATATGCATACGTTCCCCACGGTGTTGCAAATGAAAATCTGTCCCGATATTCCTGTGGCAACTCTATTTGATGGTATGCAGCATGTAAGTCCAACGTTGAAAAATATTTGTATGCTGACAACGAGTTAATTAGGGATTGTATGCGCGGTAACGGGTAAGAAGAATGAACTATAGTGGAATTCAACAGCCGGAGATCTAGAGCCAACCTATACTTCTGAATTTCAGATCCTTCAGAGCGTTTCTTCACCAGTAACATTGGACATCCATATGCACTGAGAACCCTTGAGATGACGCCTGCTTCCTGCAATTGACTCAGCTGATTCTTAGCTTCTTGCTGAAGACTTTGAGGTATCGGGAAAGGAAGAGATTTAATCGGGAAATCATGCGTAAATTGAAAATCCACTCTAATTTTGTCCGAATGCCCCAACGAGTTCAAAGATCCGGAAAAACATTGTGTATTTCTTTTTAGTAATTCTTGCATTGTCCGTATTTGATTTTCGTCTAGATGATCCAATTTAAAATTTGAAATGTTGAATTCCTTTTCTCGTAATGTTAACACTTCTTCCGATGCTTGAATAGAATTGATGACATGTTGCACCGAATTTTCTTTTATTTCCTTAATATGCTCAATTTTGGCTAAGTGACCCATCACCATATTTTTATTTAGATGAAGTGTTTGTGACGAAGTATTTTGTACGTATAAAAAAAAAGAATTGTTTTTGCATGACTGAACTTTGGAAGCTCTATCAAAACGAATGATTGAATCCTCAATTTTGCATGACTGAATTGAGTCGCAAATAGTAAACAAAAATTGTGAGTCTTTCTCATACTCTCCATGAGCAAATACCTTAATAAGGTCTGTTTTATTCGGCTCAACGAATTGTTTTGAAAAAACCTGAACGCGATTCTCCACGCTCAAACTGGGAAATGTGCTGATGCTAGCATTACAATTGTCACATGCATTTGCATTGACTTCGAGTTCATGAGGACCCCTCAGTAAACTAAATTTGTTACCATCATAGCACAAAATATTTTCTTTTGGTACCACATACATGTTATATTTTGTGAGAAAGTCATAGCCCAAAATTCCCGCAAAAGGCGAATCCTCTCTAATTGGCATCGTAAAAAAATTATGTCTAAAGAAAAGATTTTTAATTTTAAAAGAGAATTCAACGCATGACTGAAATTCGACAGTCGAATTGACAGTTGACACTGTAATATGTCTACCCAAATTTTTTATCTTTGCATGTTGTTTCACTCTCTGCAACACACTATCACTTAAAATGCTCAGGCTGGCTCCTGAATCAACCAAAAATACAGAAGATGTCTGACCGATCTGAATTTCTATCAGAGGCAGTTTCCCTGACAAGTCCTCATGACCCGTATTTTGCAATTGTACATTAACAATAGCGGCTGGAATAAATTCCTGTGCCAAAACAGAAGGAAAAGATGTTTTTTCCTTAATTGGTGATGTTTGCGTAGCCAAAGTTTTACCTAGCTTAATTACTCCAGTTGATTTTTGTTTAACAAAATCACTACTTTTACCTTGTGTAATGAAATTTCTATTACCACCATTGTTTTGCACTGCAGGGTTAAAATATTGAATACCCTGAGAGAATCCATTCGTCCACTGTGGCTGTGAACACATTGATGTGTTATGTGTCGGAATAAAATTCTGAGTGTCATGATTCACATTGTTTTGAACACATTGTCCAGCAAAAGGAATATTACCGGGAAATACATTCGAGCCACTCGAGTATGAATATGTACTGGGTTGTACAAAATTCGTAACAAAATCACAGTTGTAAGTAGGTACAAGCTCTACCCTATTGTGAATAGGCTGTGGAAAATTTCCTCTGAATTCCGGATTTACCCCTGTTTGACTTCCACTTGGTCCCACTAGACTAGCGGTTACATCCTGTCCCAATTCTCCCCACAAAGAATTTTTACGATTCACTACACCTTCCAATCTGACATCAGGATCAATAGACTCTCCATTCACAAAACCAAAGCTTTTAACTGGCGAAAATTGCGTTCCCACATCATTGAATTGAACTTTAGCTCTATCCTTCTCTACCGCCAAGAAATTAAGCTGACTGTGATTTCTACCTCTATTTCTATTCGAAGTTTCAAACTGATGTGCCGATTCTGGCTTCACCTCTCGATTTCTTAGAAAATAATTATTTCGATTCTGTTCATTACCTGTTTGCGTTCTCCCAAAGGTAGTTCTACCAAGAGGCTCAAAATTTGAATTGCCCCTATACCTTGTTTTGTACGCGTTATATCCCAAACGAGGGAAATTACCTCTCGACCTTCTATTCTCCCATCGTCTTTCATTCCCACTTAATTTCAAATAATCGAAACATTTCCTCTGGATATGTCCACTTCTACCACAAAAATAACAAACAATCTTGTTAAATCCCTTCCTAATTATTTTTGTTTTCGATTCCTCCCTAGGCACAAATTTATTTTCATCCACCTCTACATAATTCACTTTATAGTCAATGTCAGAGTTGTTTTTATCGTTTAACGTTCCACTAAATTCCTGCCCTTTAATTTCCACATCTGATTCAACCGTTTTTGTATTCAAGTTATCACCCTGTCCTTCCAGTGCCTGTATTTTCTTTTCCAACGCAAACACATGATCCCTCGAAAATTTGACAGTATCATACGATTTCACCTTTTCCTCAAGTAAAGTAATCTCTTGCAATTTCTTTATTGCTTCGTCAAAATTCTTCAATCCCAACTCCAAAATTTTTATTCTTAGTCTACTATCAATGGAAGACAGCAATTTCTGCAATAAAATTTCGTCAAATACCTCTCTGTTTTGAATGTTAAAGACACTCGAAGTAACGAGTTTAATTCTATGAGCCAAGCTCAATATCGTTTCAGATGGTTCCATTGTCAAAGCATGAAAATCCACCATTGAATAAATTTTCTCTACTGGTCTAAAAAAAGACAATAATGCCTCGGTCACTTTATTTACCGAAGTGGCATATCTTAGATCTGGAGTTTCCAAAACATATTTTAATGCAGCTCCTGTCAGTTTACTCTTGAGATACAAAATGCCCTGCTTCTCTGACCACGAATTCACTTCAATTATGTCCTTGACCTGTTCCACGAAGTACTTTGTCACGCTCGAATCTCCATCAAAAGGTGCGACATTTAACATGAACTGTGATTTTCCCACACTATTATCTCCCGAGCTAGAGACAGTTTGTGTAGTACTACTACAAATGCTTCCTGACGCATCCCCTATTGCCTGTACACCTGTACCCACAGACTTCTGTGTCACTTTTCTTTTCGGTGGCATTTTGACCTTCGACTCTTTTTTTCCTTTTTACAAGTTTTCAAATATGACACTTTCAAAAACCAACATATTTAAATTTTATCAACAGTCTATTGATATCACAATTCAAACAATGTGATTTACTTTTATGTCACCTTCAAACATTTTTATCAATACATGAAAATAAAATATTCAATCAATTCTGACGAAAGTTCTTAAGAAATGCTTATGTGACAGTTGTTTAACGAGATTTCTTTTGTCGTTCGGTGAAGCAGAACATAAATTTATTAGAGGCAGAGATGTCTAAACGAATTAATAAAAAGAAACATAATTATCAACATGTTCCATAAAACAATTGCTTTCAGCAACCAGTGAACCATTGCCAAAGAAAATTATTAAGCAAAGTGACAATGAGTTTATTAATTGACCCAATATTTCTCCAAAAAGAAATTATAAAGCAATGGACTACCCAACTAATCCAGAATTTTTTTTTTTTTATATGTGGACATTTCTCGAGTATATTTAGAGAAAATTTACTGAAAACCGAAACAGTCATTCTTCAACATAAATACAGGTTGAAATGCATCTTTCAAACAAATCCTGGTCCTTAGCCTCGTAATCCTGGTCATTAGTTTAAAATCCTGGTCAGCAATTATTATGGTCAGAAATTATTATCCAGGTCATTAGTTTCATTATCCTGGTCACGGCACCAATTAATGTCACGTGGAGACGGCCTACGAAGAAGTGTGATCGTATAGTATTTGAAAAAGTAAGTAAAAATGGCACAAGTGGTGCGACTAGATTCGGTATAAGACCAAAGACTAGTACATTGTCGTAGTGCGCCCCAAGGTCCGGCAGGAGGTTCAGGTGACTCTGAAACTCCCACTAAATCAGAAATGTCCACTAATCGAGATTTGAGACTGATCTCTGCCTCGGTACGATACAAAAAAAATAAACAAAGACAATATACATTTACTGGTAAGAATTTTGGCACCCCTTTAACTTAATTAATTCAGAAACAAAAATGTAACGACTCACCATCAAGAAATTATCTGGTCATTTCACTCAGTCTTAGTATCCATTGACCGAGGGTCGTCTGGAAATCCAATCTAAATGTTACGCGAATACACACACGAGAAACAGTTACTCACACAACACAAATAATCCAGTGTTAATTCTGCATCAGTAGATTTTAATCCTCGTTAGAAATGGCACAGTACGCAGTTACAGTTCTATGAATGTCACGTTGCAACACAAAAAGTCATTACAGGCTATTGTCAGCGATACTACACAGACGGGCTAATAATACACGTTTCAAATCAGTAACATGACGTTCCGGTTCACTAATCATACTGCTCGTCATCATACGACCCCGCGGCGATTCAACTTTAGGGCAACCATCACCCGAAGACGCTTAACTCCATCACAATTTCTAGGAGCCATCTCACACGTCCTCACACCACCACGGTTCGATAGCGTCTCCTCGTTTTTCTGTTACAAACCCCGCAGAAAGTTCCAAATCGAAGCCCATCGAACATTCTAGAACATTTCAAGTTACATCATCCCCAAACGGATTTTCACAGGCCAACCGTCACTCAAATCTCTCTCGTCCAATCACGCCATCTTTCCAAAAGAATCTCAGCACAAAAACAAGCCCAGCTAAACAAAAAAGAAAGAAAACAACGACTTCTCGCCCAAACCATGACGTCATACCTCACAGAATGAAACTTTCATCTGTCAATCAAATTCGTCACGGCAGCGAAAAAATCCGATTCTCTTTTCCCAATCGTTGCTCGAAAAACAACCACAGTGAGAAAGAAATGGCGAACGCTCTGCCTGACCGAAATCGAAACTTTCCAACACTTGTGGATGAATTAAATTGAAGAAATGCAAATGACTCATTAAGCTAATGA
Source organism: Uloborus plumipes (assembly GCA_038373865.1). NCBI lineage: Eukaryota > Metazoa > Arthropoda > Arachnida > Araneae > Uloboridae > Uloborus > Uloborus plumipes. The sequence goes on along the minus strand of JAXGGA010003928.1, from coordinate 72,128 downwards.
ATTCATTCCACAAACGTCGACTCTATTTATATTTTTTAAGAATGAAAATAATTATTTCCCTCTACCCTTGATGTAACTTCGTTTTCTTTTTAAAATTTTTATTATTTTTTTTCTCGATTTCAAATAAAAAACTAAACGTTTTTGCTAACAGTGGACAGATAGTAAAACTTCTTGTATCGATATTTTTTTCTTATTTCAAATAAGAGCTGATATCACTATCCATTACAATTTAATTTCTACATCAAAGACTATCTGTTTCATTTTTTGTACATGAGCTCATATTAGCTGCTCTTCATACTTATTCACTAAAATAAATTACTTAGCAACACTTACAATAAATTTCAATTCCTAATACAGTAACCCCTCGTTATATCGCGCTTTTCGGGGGACAAGAAAAAAGCGCGATATATCCGAAAGCGCCATATAACCGAGGTCATTAAAAATAGTTTTCTATCCAGCATGCATGTAAATTTTACGTGCACATACATAAAAATTCATTTATTCGAACATTAGCTTTTTTTTTTCATTCAAAAGTAACAAAAAAATATAACTTTTACAGATTACTACTACACATTACTACTACACATTACTAACAGATGCTTTTCACTCATTGTATCAATACAAAAGAAAGTGTTCAGTAGTTTCCAAACTGTCTCTGCAGTATGCAAGTTTGGGTGACAGGAATTTGCTGCTTCTTTTCAGCGAATTCAGAAGAATAGAAGAACCTTCGTTTTGTTCATTGATGACAAAATAAATGAGAAAGAGACCTTTTCTGAGCACCTTACATATTTTCTCAAAAATGGTTTCGAACTAAAAGCTTTTTTTCTTTTTTTTTGGGAGACAAAAGAAAAGAGCGATATATCCGAATGAGCGATATAATGAGGCACGATATAACGAGGGGCTACTAATTAACAAAAATAACTTAGTTCAGTAAAATAACTTGAAATAACTAAAATTCTAAAGTGTATCTTTACTTTACACACTCCATAGTCTCGATTATAATTCTTTTCTTTAGCGCACACAAGTTTGCGAATGGCCAAACATGGAAACGATGCGAAGTCAAGCAAGCAGCGGAAGGGAGAATCGGGAGCTAGCTTCAATTTCTTGCCAAGTCTTCAAATTTGGCTACTTTTCGGCCGACTTTAAGACCCCTTATCTCGAAAACGAGGGGAAGAGGGCACTTGATCTTTGGGTCAAAGACATGTCTCACTATGCTCTTTCGAATGTTACCATTTTTAACTTTTTTCATTATTACTTAAGTCGAGTACTTTCCTGGTTAGTATTTTGAGTGTGCGGACAAACTTTGAGGGCCTGTATCTCAGAAAATAAGTGGAGCAGGAACCTAAAAATTTGGACTTTTCCATGCCTCTATATAATCAACGTGTGTGCCAAATTTTAGGAAAATCCGAGTCGGTCATGCGACCAACTTTTCTTTTTTCAGGTGATTTGGAATGGAATCACTCATTAAATAACATCAACATGTAAAATTATAGTTTAGCCTTTCGTATTAACAATAGTAATATTTGTGAAGAACGTGAATTTTATCTTTTATTCAGAATTACATACATACTGACAAACAAACCCACATATGAAACTAATAAAACGTATTAAAAAATTAATATAAACATTGAAATAAAGATCGAACATGAAAAAATAAATAATGAAACAAGTAAATAAAATAGAAACATCTGTGATGTGATGTTCACAAAAAGTCATTTTAAAACGTTATTTTCTCGAAATTTAAAAAACAAGATTAAATCTAGCTGGAATATTTAAAAGCTCCATGGAAGTTTACTCCGCTAATTCACTGTTTTATTTTTTTGGAGTAAGAAAATCTCTGAAACATAAGTTCTAATAAGGAAAACTGAGGTGTAACACTTTATTCCGGTGTTCCCCCGTGACTCTCATTTTTATGTCGCTTTCAAATTTATAATTCTTACAAAAAAAAAAAAAAAAAAAACAGCAAAAAGATTTGAATGTTTTCTTTTAATATGTTATTTTCAAACTTGATTAAAACAATATTTATTATATTTTGTCTTAAAAACTCACAAATTACACCGTGAAATTGAATGAGCAAGATTTGTTTGCTCGGAAGACTCAAAAATTTACCATTCCAAATAAGTTTTATGTAGAAAACCATAAAGCATAACTTTAAGATACGTTATTTAAAACTTCCGCTTGCTTTCGTTTATGGATCTATGTAAATTTTACGATGAAATAAAGTAACGAACAACGAAAGATGAAATTGAATTGCTAGTAAATCAAATATTTGCGAATGTTTTGGAAGCAAATGTATATTTATTACAAATAACGAGAACGCATAGGTACTTTTATCAGAGGGAGGCTATCTCACCCATAAATATACGGACATTTTGTCAGCCAGAATTTCCACGCAATAAAATGAAATTGCTCTCATAAAATTAAGTCATTATCACGGTCAAACTGACATGGTTACAAGATGCGAAGAGATTTTAAATAAAGCGATAAAAACATGTTCCCCCCCCCCCCCAACTCTGTAGCAGATATATGTAAATAAAATATGAATTTATCTGGATTACTTGTTCTTTATATTTTTTTAAAATTTAAGGTGTCTTCCTTTTCATTGTATGATGTTCTACAGAAGAGAGCTTCCTTTATCACCATTAACTATTATCAGCAGCATGTACGTAGCTAGGGAGTCTGAGGGCTGTCTCCACACTGGCGTTTCTTCAGTTTTTTTTGATCCGTAGAGCGGCAAGTATTAAAAGATAAAATAAATAAACAAATTGCGGATCAATGATGAAGTTTTTCTTTTGAAAAAAAAAAAAATCAATCTTATATTTGAAGGACCGTTGAAAACGTGATTTTTTGACGGACCGGTGAGACTTGTATGCAAGAAAGAAAAACTTTCTTCTCAAGGACCATTAAATACTTGACAAAAAATTTGTGTCAAATTTTGCGGGATGTCCCCACCAGAAACAGCCTGGAGAAGAGGTCTCAGAAGGTCCTTCTGACCTACCGACAATTTACGTATTCTGCAATTTTTTCTGACAATTTTGCAAATGTTGAATCAATATTGATAAAGTGCAATAAAAAATGTATATACAGTGGAACCCCGATTTTAGGTTACCCGTTCCGTACGTTATCCCGCTTCCAACGTCATTTGATGTTGGTTCCGGGAAAAGGCTATACTGATAATGTTATAAGCAGCGGCGGACTGGCTATGTGGGAATTTGGGAAAATGCCAGAAGGGCCGGTCCTATCCTAGGCCAAAAAGGGCCGGCCCATATAAACCAGACTTTTTTTATCAAAAAAAAAAAAAGTAATTTCCATAAAACTGCCAAATACAGGGCCGCCGAGACGGAAGGAGCAAAATTTCTAGAGTTCGACTGCAGAAAGGGAGCGGTCCATCTCTTTCTAATGTTTGAAGAAAGGGCCGTCAAAGCGAAAAAACGAGTTGATGAACTTTAACGCGAGTATATCAACAATCTACTGTAGATGTATTTCTGAATGATCAACAGTTTAGGTCAATTGTTTGTCAGATGCTTATTATTCATTAGTAGGGTTTGTAGCCATCATGTGCGGTGGTTCTCTTTTGTGCTTAGTTAGCAAAAAGGATACGAAGTCTTGTGCCATCTCTGGCCACCTGCTGGCCCCGGGTGTAATGAATATGTAATACAAGACGTTCGTCAGGGAAGACAGTCCTTCATCGTTCAGACGCCCTGCCCTTGGAGTAAACGCTTGACGGCATATTTACATTTTTAATTTTTTAAATAAAAATATTATAAAAATCCCTTCAAAATGGGGACAAAAACGAAGGCCTGTGGAATACGCTTTAAATAGATAAGAAGTTAAAATACATTCAGCAGGGTTTAAAATTTTATACTGAATACTAAGATTAAATTTTTGGAGCTATCAATTTGAAAAATTGCCGATCCTCTAAACCAGTGGTTCTCAACGGGGGCGATACCGCCCTCTGGCGGGCGGTGAACTTCTTTTGGGCGGCAGGGGGGGCGGTGGGTGTATTTTAAAATTTGAGAGAATATGTTTTGGACGGGGGTGATAGGAAACCCTTTTCCCATAAATCGGTATAAAAAAAATTTCTATGCTTATCTCCCGAACCCTGATCCTTCTACTAACGTCATCAAATATAGCCAAAATAAATTTGTCAATAGCACTTAAATTTCATAAAGGTTTTGGAGATGGCTCTCCACTTTCATAGCGTAACTATCTAAAATAGTCTTAAAAATGTGTCCATTAAAAAATGCTCAAGGAAGAGTCCTAAATTCCTCACCCCTCCTTGCTTCCCTAACTTTTATAGCCAAAAAATATTTTAAAATTACGTTTTGAAAACTTCACTTTTAAAAAACTTCCGGGGTAAAGATCCAAAACCACCCTTCTCTTTCACTATCATAACCACACTAAGCTTACAAATTTTGTTTTTATACATTTCTGTCGAAGAGCTACGGGGAACCATCATTTTAAAGACAGCCTATTGATTTTTTCAAAAATGATTACGGGAAAGAATCTAACTACCCGCTACTCTTTCCCCAAGCATGACCCTAGAATTGCGTTTTTAGGAAGTCGGTTTCTACAAGTTTCTAGAAGAGACTTTCTTCTCACCAGACTTGATCGACTTTTTGTGTTGTAAGAGCATTGCCGTAACAACACTAAAGGTAGTTCACAGTTGCGTTTTTCAAAGTACAATGGGAAAAAATTTCCGGAGAAAACTCCCAAACTTTTACCATTCCCTGAACCTCAACAAAACATTTTTAAATTAAGGTTTTTAAGATTTCAATTTCAGAACACCGGAAGGAGCTTTGACCCCCTAACATGACTAAAATAAGCTTTAAAATAACATTCAATTTTGAAAAGACTTCATGAAGTTTTCTTTCTTTGTTAATGTTACCAAAACTTGCCTAAAATTACGTCAAGTTTAAATGCTTCACTGTGGTGAAGTCAGAATCTAACTCTTAACCCCACGAAACTTAAGATTAAAGGAACTACGTTTTTAAGACTATTTTCAAAACAAGCGTCACTGTCATGTCTAGAAAGGCATGCTATAATTGCGTTATTAAGAATTGTAACTTTTGGTATTTTATCCAACCTTCCAATCCATAAAATACTCAAAAAGAATTTCTCTGAATTGAACTTATCTTGTAATTTGTAAATTTTACTTATTTCATTTTATCCCTCCAATTAAAACTTAATTTTTAATCTTTAAGTATGACATGTACGGGTGGTAATTTCAAGTTTTCTTCTCGCCTGGAAAAAATCGAAAGTCAGACTTTGTTATTGCCATAAATGAGGGATGCGTATTGCATAGTTGCAAGTAAATAAGAGCAACACGGATTGGGATTGGACTGTTTGGGGAACTATTTGAACGCAGTGCAGTTTTCAAAGTATATTGGTTTTATTGGTTTTCAAAAGAAAAAAAATTTGAAAACAACGCATTTTTATTTCAAACCTTTTTGTTGTTATTTACGTTCAAAATGTTTCACTCAGTTAATGGAACATTCTAGGCACTTGGTTGATTCTTTGACACACCTTTTTGGAGGGAAAACATTGACTGCTTTAAAAAAAATATCATATGCGTGAAAAGTTTTTTTACTCCACAGTCATTTTTCAACTATCTATATGAGCAAAATTATAAAGAGTTAAACTGGTCAATAAAACTGCTTTTCCTTCTTCCGTTTCACAACCTTTTGCAAAGGGGGCGTTGAAAATATTTTCAGTCTTAAAGGGGGCGGTAGCTGAAAAAAGGTTGAGAACCACTACTCTAAACGTACCAAAAGATAACCTACAATACAATTGCAGTTTTTTTTAATTTTTTTTTTTCAAAATATTTTTCGGTTTTATCCCCTACATCTCTTTGCCCCTATATCATCAAGGGTCTTCCAAAACTGCTTGTTTAGAGCTAAAATTTCGAAAACGTATTTTCGAGAGAGTGTCTCCGATCCCATTCTACCTATCATAATCGGAGAGGATTAGATTTTCGTTTTTAAGATTTCAATTTCGAAAAAGGTCTCTTCCTGGAACCTCGTGTAGATTACCAAAGATTGTCTAAATTGCATTTTCAAGAAGATTAATTCGAAAATTTTCCTCGAATCCTTGTCCCCTGAATTTTACCAAAGATTGTCTAAAACTGCATTTTTCGAGCTACAATTTTAAAAAATTTCTCGGGGAGGACCGCCTGGACCCCCTTTTCTACACTATTAATTGATGTGTAACAGATACCCTTTACAAATTTCGATTTGGAAAACGGGAAGTTGAGTACCCCCCTTGAATTTCATTTTCCCCCCAACATTTTCGGAGATTAGTTTTAAAATACATTTTTAGAACTACAAAATTTGATTTGAGAAAAATACACTCGCGATTAAACTTATATTAAATTGCATTCTGCTACTGCCCTCAGTGTGGTCTCAGTAAATAAATTTTAAAATTGTTTGGGTATAGTAATTTGGAGAAGTTCATGATTTTAGTTCACCGGCAGACACTCCCCCCCCCCCACTGGGGCTGCATCCGAAAAAATATGCCAGGGCTGAATTTTCATCGCAGTCCGTCCCTGGTTATAAGCGTCCGGATTTTTCGCTGTTCTTTTTCAAAAAGTTACGTTTTTCGACTAACAGAAGAAAATCTTTTTTCATCTACAAGACTTACGTAAACATTTTTCACCTTTTTGCCCTTAAGATAAATTAGTTTTTTTTAGCTGTTTAAAATAGCTATGGCATTCTTTTTGTTCTGTCTTACAGTCCTAAGTAAGAGGGGCTTCCTCGGATCGTCCAATCTGTTCTTCCTTCATAACAACTGAGAATACCATAGCTGCTGATAGTCTTCTTCTTGAAATTCTCTCAGGAGTTCATGCCGCATGCATCGCCTATACATCACGAATTCTCTCAATATAGAATTTAATACCCGCTTCTGATGATGATTTTGAAACAATGAAGAAATAATGGAATGTCCACACAACTGATCAAACTTTTCAAAGCAGAAATAAATCGTTTTTTTTTCCTTTGCAAACGGCAACCAAGCAAATTTGCAAGACTTGTTAGTGTGGGAAGTGCTACAAATAGAATTGTATCTAAACACAAAAAACAGATAAAGATATACATTTTTTCCACTAGTACATTCGATAAGGGTCAATTTTTTAATGATATTCTCTGATTATCAACCCCGACTTTAGGTTTTCCCGTTTGGTACGTTTTTTGTCACTGGTCCGACTGAAAAAGTAAACTGGGTTCTACTGTATTTTCAATTTTAAAATGAAAATACGCCAAATATAATACACCAATGCTAACCGTTTCACTGACAGAAAAAATGTTTTTTTTTCCAACTTTCTTCAATGAAAATGCTACCATTAATAAAGTTATTTCAAGAATAAATAACTCTCAACTCTCAGAAATTGCAATGAGTTTTAAAGAAAATTGCTCTCATACTCGTAGATAATAAAAGGCTTGAAAGGTTTCTGAGAACGGTCATTTTTCTGCATAGTAAGAGCAATTTTTCGAAATTTCCGAAGGATCAAGTTCCCCAGAAGCGAACGGCTTTCAACGGAAAAAGTGCAGTAATCTAACTTTCGCATAGATGTGTTAAGTGTCCCAAATTTCGTTATGGAAGGTAAATTCGTTTCTTCCTATTACAGGAAACGTTTGATCGAAACAAAATTATTCCGAGACAAACAACTGCCAGAGGCATTTTGACTTTTACGAGACCTTCCTATTTTATCTACATATAGACATCTTTCAGTTTTGGTTAATTATATTGTGAGTTTCGGAGGACATTTGAGAATGAAGAAAGTGTTCGAATAACATTTTGCTTCCGGTCATGCGTCAGATAAACTGATGTGGTATTTGTTTACCACTAGTTATGAGTGCACTTCAAACACTAATTTATTTTATTTACATACACAGCTCACCGGCAACAATAAAAGCACATAGTTATATTTGAAAAAAAAAAAAAAAAAAAAAAACACAGTTAAAAATTTGCTTTCAATCTTTAAAATAAAATAAATCTTTCAAATTAAGAGTTTTCGCAATCAAGAATTGCGGTCACGTGTTCAATCTTGGTTTCACCCAGTTTCAGAAAATTGTAATTTTAAACACATTTCAGTTGACCTCATTCACAACTCCAACAAACTATAGGGGGCGCTGCAGCTGCTGTCTAATGGCGGCCGAAAACGGTAAAGCAAACATATACCGTTATAGATTAATTGCTTTGAATTAGTGAATCACCGTAATTTTTGTTCGAATGCGTGTTTTTTTTCTGTTTTTTACTCTTTTGAATGAATTATTTAAGTCTTGCGGATATTCTGGAGCTATAAAGAAAGATATGAGGTATCAAGAAGATTACTAAACGTTAGAAATTAATGCAAATTACTATGTAATTTAATTCTAATTTCTAGCGTTTTCCGAGTTCACAAGCAATTCTCGCTGTGTCATATTTTTACTTTCTCGATTAAATGATTTAATTCTGCCAGGCTATGCTATATCAGTACAATGCTCATTAAAAACGGAGCTAGTTTTCTTTTTAATTGATTTACTGTTCGTTCTTTTAACTCATCGAGTTCTGTAATTGTCGTAACTGTAATACAAACACCTACCTGCGGAGGGAAATCTCGCCAAGATTCATCTGGTTCTTTCCTAACCCAATACTAAAACAATAAGCCTATACCAATTCTTGGAGCTTAAAAATTTCAGCTATTATCTCTTGTAGTTCAACTTCTAAACATTTTTTCTCGGCTCTATATTTTTCATATTCGTTCTGCGATAGTATTTTCAAAAGTATTTTTGCATACTGTTTATTCCAAATAGATGGCGTAGAGATATAAGGTTAGTTAAATTATTTTTGGGTTAGGCAAGGTGAAAGATCTAATTCTTCAAGTAATGTTATTAAATCCATCCTTTGAACTTTTGGTTAAAAACTCATATCTATTCAAATTCACTAAGAACAATATAAACAAAAAATGTTTACTCGCAGTTTTTGCAGATATTTATGATGTTGTGGATGACTATTCAAATGATGAATCACTTTATATGTTTTTTCTTTTTGCATGAAGGACATACGTAGAACACAATGTTTTACCTCTTTTGGTAGATTTGGAAATCACCGCAAGATAGCGTATTTCGAGCTCTGGAGTTATGTACTCTTTTTTTTTTTCGTACAAATCAAGCAGTATTAGGCAGGAATTCAAGTGAAACAGGCGATCGCACATTGCAATCGCTACTGAAAATGAATTACATTAGAACGTTTCTTGATAAAAACATCGTGACGTCAGCGTGAAGTTTGCCTATGAAAAACGAGCTAGATAAAACGTCACAGCCTACTTGGCGAATAAGAGGAGATCGCTGACTACTTGTGAACTCGTATTGGCTCCACCCGTAGTGACGTCAGTGCGATTAGCATTTATAGCGATTGCAACTTATCCAAATTTGGGAATTTGAGATTGCAATGGTGAGTTGCGATCGTCCGTGTTTCACTTGAATTCCTGCCTTAATCGTGCACAGCATTGATTGCTTAAAATTAATTCGCAATTTTAATGCAGTTGTAATTTCTTTAGTGGCAACCCTCGGTTTTATTTTAAAACTTATAAGTTTATTTTATTCTAAGAAAGATTAAAATATGCAAAAAAGATTGATGCCAAATACTCACAATACGAGTTGAAAAAAAATGTATTTTTCGTGGACGACTTAACTCATTTTTGCACGGGTTTTTTACATCTTACAGCAACTTTTGTGGGATTTATCATAGCATAGATTTCTGAATTTTGGGCTTTTGAAAATTTTGAGAAAATGTAGGTGTAAGAGGCTTCTTTGATTCAGATCATCAATTTAAAAGCGTTTTTAAAAGCTTTTTTTTCACTACTTACTTCTTTCATTGTTTTTTTGAGTAAATCTTATAGTATATGGCATAAAAATCTCGCTACATATTTCATCATAATTTGAGACTGCCTCCATACGTTTATTATTATCTTTCATAGAGATTTACACATGAAATAAATACCGAAATTATAAATTTTCTAAAAAGTACAACTGGTAGCAAAATTATCTCTTTTTAAGTTTAAATTCTTTATTGCTTGTCTAGTACACAAAGGATTTTCAATTTTTATCAGAATCACTGTTTATCCTCCTTTTATATACGTGTTGTAAAGAAACTTGAATGCAATACAGTTTGTAGCAAAATTTGAATGAATTTAGTATGCATTTCATGTATAATACATGAAGTATTTATGAAACCTTCACCCAACCTTCTTGTAGAACTGCAATTTTATTCAGTGACCTTGAAGTATTTTGCATTTCAGAATTGAGTCGGATTATTGCTTTTAATAAAATATTTCGCGCAGCAAAATATTTAAGAACGGCTTTAAACGATAGACAACCCTTCTAAATTCTAAGTATTTTCCTTGATAGCGAACAAGTAAATGTTTTGCGAAGGATGCCATAAAAAGGGGAATGTTTCTTTGCTCAAAATTTTACACAAAGACATTGTTTTTCTTAAGTTATTTTAGCCGACAATCTTTTTTGGTGAGAAAGATTGAAGTTTTCAGATTTTTCTCAGACTGCTTTTATTTTGAGAAAAGGATAAAAAGGAAATAAATTGTCGAAGAAGGATGCTTCAAGGAAGAAAATTCGAGTTGAATCAGGAAATGTGAATTATTATGAATCAGTCAGTGCCTCTTCCTTTAATTCTTGGCGCATGGTCCGATTTCGTAATGGAACTAAAAAAAACTGGTCTTCTTCGAATTCTTTTCGAAAAATGTGAAATAATTTTAAGAAATAAGATTTATTTTTGTCATATTGAAGTTGAAATATATGGCTGTTACTGAATTTCGTAAAAAGATAATGTTTTGAGGCAGTGAAACAAACTTCAGATTTCAATTTGACATTATGTTCTGTCGATGATATGCGATTCCAGCAAAAAACATTAACTTTGTGCCTCTGCATTTGAAAATCAAATTAGTATTTATGTGAAGATTTTGAACGTATTCGTCAAATAACATACAGTAAGTAAGGCAAGGGCGTATCTATACCATACAGCAACTTAATGTGACACTGAACGTCACTACGGGCGGAGAAAATAACTATTATGGTTTACAACTATTATGGTTTAAAAACTATACATAGGAAATATTTTAGTTTGAGAACCGTTTGTGATTAGTACGGCCAACAAATTGTAAATACGAAATAGTATGAGTTTGTCGCCACACGAGAAATAAATCAAAAATCCATAAATGCTCAGAAAACCATCATTGAAGGTACTCGAGAACTCACCACAAAAAGTAGACTCCCTCCCGTCTCATTGCACTAAATTAATAAATTTTTAATGACACCATGTAAATATAAGCTTAATCAATCATCATGGTTGTACTTGCCGAGGTGGCACTACATTGCAGTACCTAATTCTTTAGTTTTTTTTAATGCTTTCCAACATTGTCCCAGCATATCTTTAACAATAATAGAGAAAAATTAAAATGTAAGAAAGTATTAAGTTATTGGAGGGCTCAAAATAAACCTTAACCAAGTCCATAAAAAGCTTCTTTGTGCTACGCAGATTTAAAGTTAATAATGAAGTAGCCTCCCAACACTTTTAAAATTAGGAAAAAAAATCTGAACTAGGGTTTCATTATTGAATTCAAGTTTTATACAGTTAGAGCATGCTATTAATTTGGCAAATAATGAGATACAGGTCCTTACGAATAGGCAATTTTTCAGTATTTCTTTTAATAAAGCAGAAGTATGTTTCATTCATTCATATTTTTACTTTTGATTGTTTATTCTTTTAGTTGTATTGGGATTGTTTATTCCTCCTCCAATAGCTGACTTGCCCTTAAATCTGTATTTGATCATTATAATTAACATATGATTCTTTTTTTTCCTCTGAAAGTCATAATGAAAACCTTTTACTAGTGTACTATTCAAGAACCTGAACTATTAGAATTCAACAGGAATTGAATAATACATGCAGCACGAGTAGTGTTCATTTCACTTTTCTTCCCCATTGAGTAAATAATCTACACATACATCAAAGAGCACTCATACTTTGTTACAGAGTGCGATTAAACACACTTAAAATTACACTTAAACACACTAATGATACTGAAACTTAATGTGGATATCTCATTTATTTAAGTTTTGACACAACAGAGAAAAATATTTACAAATTTTAAACACAAAGTCTGTAGAAAGTTTTTTCATCTAGTGTTATGACAAAAACCAGAAAAAGTGGCAAAAAGTCATGATTTATTGTGCGGAAAAGTTTTTAGCATACTTTTAACCGTTTGAACTGTACAATAAAATATAGCTAAAAGTATTTCCAATGTATGCATTGGAAACGAAATGTAAAAGAAATTGTGTAACCTAGAGTAGAGTAGCGATGAATAAGATATAGTTGTGTATGTATAACACGTTTATCTGTTTACTTCTTCCTCATGGCGAAGGAGATTCAGTTTTTAGCCGCTCAGTAGCTTCGTTATCCGACTTTACACGGTCTAAGTTGAGAATGAAAGTCATGTCGGGTGACGCGTGTTAAAAAGACCCGATTAGATTAAAGTCAATATTTTGAAAGTATGCAATATGAAAAATTAATCAATCGCCAAAAAAGTTTTAAATCCCTATCCCCCCCCCCCCCGTAGCAGGAAAAGAATCAAAGCAAAAGCAAGAATTTTATTTGTTCATACTCAAGAAAGAAAAGGGCAACAGATATGAAATTTAGCTATTTCTTAGCAATGATTTTTTCACGCGTTTTTGTTTTGCATTCAAGCTCGTGTAGACGATTTTTATTTGTCCAGCAATTTAAAATTGATTCTTACTAACTTAAAAATGCCTGTATCTTTTTCCCTGGTGAAGTTATCGATTAGCAATTTTCAAAACCGCAGGAATGTGTGAAAATGTTTTTCCCGATGTTTTCCAAATAGAACAAAACCGGTAGGAAGAGTCATTTTCGAGTCATTGAATTAAAATTCGAACCGTTTGGTACTTTTTTGACGTTCAACCTCCCCCCCCACCTATGACCTTCTCCTGGTGGCCAAGTACCTCCCTGTCAAATTTGGTCGAGATCCGACGTAAATTGGATTCGTATAGGGAACATACACTACAAACCCATAAAAAACCTTCGTTTTAGAAACATAGATTGCTCTCTGGGATAAATGCAAACAGGATTTCATCCGCAAACAAATAATCGTAAAATACAAAATTTTAAAACTTAATTCATCATCAAAAGAAAAAAAAAATTAAAAAATAAATCAATGAACAAATTTGCCGTCAAAACATTGCAATTTCTGTTTTCTTTCTCCCAAACTGATCCCAAATTCGTTTTAAAATCGTTCATCTGATAATGTCTATAAATTACCAACTAAGTCTTTTTTTTAAGCGAAAAATAATCCTTAAGCAGTGAAATATAATGCTGACAATCAATATCTGGTTATTAGGTTGGAAAAAAGAACCACATCATTATGCAGTGTGCTATAAATAATTCATGCCTATTATTACCTTCTACGATAGGGCTCGACATACTTTCCCCAAAGATAAATATATTTTAGAGAATAGAGAACAGTTACGTCCATTTAATGAATGAGGCATCCAAACGGTTTGCGGGGAGAACGCATTTTCCCCTGTTCCAAAGAATTTCTGCATTTTGATGAGTACTAAACCACTTGTTGCTTGTCAATCGAAGTACTCCACTTGCCTAACGATTCAATTATCTGCCGAATTCGAATTTAACTCTGGTAGAGGTGTAGAATTCGTTAAGGAATAAAATGAATGGTTTCTTTTGAAAAAAATATTGCAAATGACAAAGCTTTTTGCAAGTTTAGCACTGGATGAAAAAAAAAGTATCAATGTTGATTCAAAATAAGTGGATTTTTTTTTCAAAAGTCGTTTTCCAGTTTTGGAAATGCGTTTCTGAATTACTTAATGTTTCTTTATAACATAAAAGTTTACTTCAATTTCAATGCCACTAAAATTTTTTTATTTGTAGCAGTTTCTTTTAGTTTAAAAATAATTTTATTCGTGATATAAATCTTGCTTTTACGATAAAAAGTTATGATCATAAACCTTCTTCTGAAAACTGAAATAGAATTGTTGGATTCTACGTAACGAAGGTGGATTTAAGTGACTTCTCCTGATAAGCGAGCAATATCAGGGCAGCAACTAAAAGGGGGGAGGGATTAATTCCAATAACATTTTTGGTTGCAAGGTTGTCAGACCCGCAGAGTTGTTTTTTTGGTAAACGGTCTCTTTGTCAAAAATATTTTAAGGAATGTTCTTTTATTTGAAAAAAAAAAAATTGTTTGAAAAAATGTTTTCATGTGTTTCTTCTTTTTTAAATTAGTACCTTTTTCCAGATATCCTTCGCATGTTAAATTAAGTTGTATATTGTACTCCTAATAACCACAAAATAATTAACTTGAGAGGATCGATATTCGTTGGAATTTACTCTCAAAGCTCCTAGTTAAAGTGATATTTGTCTTCTAAGAAATGCTGAACAATGAATAAAGAGACACTTTCAGTTGATTTAATTATATCATTTCTGGCAGCAGTATTGCCTCTAATGACATCGTCATCTTAATTGGAAAATAAATTTTTCTCTCCTGGTGAAGTGTTGACAAAGGATCTTTATATCCTGCAATTATGGAGATAACTCACTTGTGAAAAGATTTTCTTTGCCAAGAGATTGACCTCAATTCTCCAATCATAAATTCTTAAGCATTCCATAAATTGAATGTGCCGATTCGGGGAAAAAAGAACATCGGTCGTTAAAAAGAAATGTTTATGAAAGGGGGAATATAAGGTTGGCTCGTTTTTGTTCTGGGGAGGCGATTATGAATCCTCACAGTTCTTTCGTTGCGATAAAAATGCAAGGAATTTTTCATCTAATATAAATGTTCAGTGTCTTTCTTTTCACATATCTAAGGCCGCGTGGTTATTTATTTGTTGTGGTGAAATGTGGTTGGGGTAACGTTTTTTTGAATACTATGCACTGTAAAAAATAAATGTTGTTTTTACAGTATCATACAGCTAATTTAACAGCAATAAACTAAAATTTCTAATTTTACAGTACTAAACTGTAAAATTGCTCAATTTCAGTAATAAGCTGTAAAATTGCTAATTTTACAGTTTATTACCGTGCATTTTACAGTTTTAAACTGGAACCTCTGCTGCCAGTATTATACTGCTGTTGTTACAGTATAATACAGCTAAATTTTACGACATTAAACTAAAATTGCTAGCTTTACAGGAAGAAACTGTAAAATTGCCAGTTTTACAGTTTATTACTGTGCATTTTACAGTTTTAAATTGGAACCTCGGTTGCCAGTATTATACTGTAAAAACAACAGTTCATTTTTTGAAGTGTATGAAATATTGTATTATAAATAAAATGGTACATTAGAAATAACTTTTAAGTAATCATGAATAATTTTGCTTTTGAGGTAGGGTAATGGTAGGGTATTAAGATGGCGTAATGGTCAGGCGTTGTCTTTTTCTGCCCCCTGTACTATTAAGTTTTGTTGAGGATTTGGCAAAGTTGATTAGAGGATTGTTCCGGCCACGAGGCAAAAATGTGTGAAGAAAATGATGTTTTTGAAGATAAATGATTACGGTTTCGTGAATATGTCATACGAAAATTTCACGAAATACATAGAGTGCTTGCTCATAGCGAGACAAACAAATTTATGGAATTAACAGCTTGTTTCTTGAGTTTTACGACGTAGGGTAATCAAAAAATTTTTTTGCTTCTTCAATTTGTTGTTGTGATCAAAATTTAAATTGAAAAGAATGAGCCTTTTTTTGACAAAACTTACAGAACATATCTGGTATTGCTCTAGAATTTGTGTTTTAAAGGTCAGTTTTTTTTAAAGTGTTTTGCTATATATACGTATAGTACAAATTCTGCTGAATAGTAAACTAAACTAAATCACAAAACTAAAAATAAGCAAGTATTATCTCTTGTTGATGGTTTCTTACATAAATAAATCAACAAAAAAGGAAACAATGGAGATGTAAGCATTCAAAACCACGTAACATTGCTGATTGAAGAATAAGATTGTTTTTTTTTTTCTTCAAGGAAATGTGCGCAGATATTGAAATCCAGATTCTTTTGTATTTTCTCAATATCCTGTTGCATTTTATTCAAACGCAGGTGCATGAACAATACTTCAAAGATTTTGCTTTATTATTTCCATTCTGCTGAAACTGACGGTATTGACTTGTCAGTCAATACCGAGTTTATTTTTAGAACCTCAATAAAGAATGAACACGAAAAATGAAACGATGTTCCACAAAATTTTATTCAGAATTTAGTCTTTTTCCAAAGTTTACTGGCAACTCAATAGAAATTGTAATTTTTTTTTTCAACTTAAATCCCAGTGAAAGTTTATTATGTCTATACGATGTTGAAACATGAAAGATTATTTTTGTGCCTAATATAAATTTGGAAACACAACACGTTGCTTAACGAAATATGAGCAAATACTTTACTGCACGATATTTAAAATGGAGTAATATTCTACAATATTTAAATCATGAGCGTTGAAACGCTTGTCCTATTTTCCTGAATCCGTTAGTAGGGATTTTTGACGCGAAAGGAAACTTGAATTGAGTCATTTGAAATCAAAACCAGTTAAATCCATTTCTCTAAATCAATATAGTTCCGAAGGCAGAACTATGGTTCTGAAGGGGTTTTCACTTAAAACCCTTACTTTACATTCACTTTTAATTGAAATCCAGTGGTTTTCGATCTCTTGCCTTTAAGTCATCGGTAAAGGATATTTTAAACTTCGATATTTTTTTTGAATAAAATTATTTTTGATCTAAAATAGATTTTGTGGGTGTGAAACTAGTTTTGATTCTGAACGACTCAATTATGATGCCCTCTTTTTGAATGCTTAGCAGCACTCCCAATTTATTAGCACCGTTCCCAAGGTCCAACTGATTTGCACGATTTGTTCGAATCAAATTTGCAATATTTTTCCAGGTATAGCAAATCGTGTTTTATTAGCAACGAGCTCGATTACAGCAAGCTCTCTGGAGCAATTCACGTCAAAAGCGAATCAGAGCAATTTCCAATCGGTTCATCTTTATCCCAATTTTTGTTTGAATCCTTGTACTATTTTTAGAGACGTAACAGTTCCTTTTAACGCGAGAAAATTTTGAATTCTATGCTCTTTTTCTTTGTAATTACTGCCAAAAATTAATCAGCATCTGAGTCCATTAGCGAAGCATTTCGTTAAATTTTTTCCATTACTTTTCAAGTAAGATTATATGAAAAAAGTGTTTATCCACTTTAAGACTCACTCAAGCAAGTATTCTTCAAAAATTTAGCAGGTACTTAGTACCTATTTAAAACAAATTCGTCGAAATTTGATAAACTTCTCGACTCCATTGCTGTTCTACATTCGAAGTATCATAGAAGGAAGTTTTGTTCTGTTTTATTTCCAACGAGGCGACGTTTGGCTACAAACCATTTGCAAATCTCGTGCATTCCCTGAGACCGGCAATCGTTCTTTCATATGGCACCAGGGTCTACGAAGGCCATTGGTACGAGACGCCCAGTTTCCCCACTATATGAAGGCACCTGGGCTCTACTCGATGCGAATCTGGACTAGGAATTCGATTTTGCCAAGAGATACTCCGTGCCAAATGAGTATTCGAGGGATCTTTTGCATGCCGCATAAGCATACGACATGGACGTTGTCAATTTTATGAATCTTGAAAAGATGCCGACTGGAGTCAAGTTTGATCCTGAGCCTTTTGGTATGAGAGACCAGTGTCTTAACCACTACACCACTCTGTCGGCTACAGAAGAAAGTGAAAAGTTCAAATGTGCAAAAAAATTTGATCTTTAGATCATTTTTAGACGTAGCTTTTCCGTATTCGCGTATCGAGTTGAGAAAACAAGGAAACTCGAATCAAGCAAACGATTCGAAGAAGGATTAAAAAATTTGCAGGAACACGTCCGCATTTCTCGAATAAATCATTTCTATGAGCAGGGGCGGATACAAGGGAGGGGCTATGGGGGCAATCGCCCCTCCCTCAGAACACTCTCACATGGTATTTTTTCCCTTTCTTACAAGTTCTGTACAAGTTTCAGTGAAGATGAATGAAGAAGATTTGCGGCGCTTCCCAGAAATGTTTCGGGATTGAAGTCCAAATCCTTTGTGAACAATATTTGCAAACCAGTTTGCGCAGTGAAAAGTAAGTAAGAAAAATCAATCGCTCCTCCCTTGAAAAATTTCTGGATCCTCCCTTGTCTATGTGAAACTGAAAAGGCGGAAGTAAGAAGAAATGCACCCTTTTTCTGCCCTTTGAACTACGCTAGAGATTAAATAATTTCTAATAAGTTCATAGATGGATGAATTCTCCCAAAAATATTTATGAAAACTTAAAAGAAAAAGCTCCATACTCTTGTTGCAAAAGTTTCAAAATATTTAAGCGCGCTAGGTAAATATATGGCAAAATTCTATTCAACAGAGTACTCCATAGAAATATTCTGTGGGTGAACCATTTGTAATTCCAAGGCGGGAAAATGTTTGCTCATGTTACATAATTCATTTTATTGTTTCCTCTTTGATCTTCAAGGACCATTAGATCTGGAAATTACGTGAGCATTCAGTGCCTTTCAGGCAAGTTTGCGATGTAGTAGTAATTATTTTTGTATGAAGCTGTTTATGAACACAGTACTATCGTGTTGCGTAACAGGATATAATTCATCAGAAGATGATTTGCATTTTGATTCCTTTATGGTACGATGAATTCTTGCACAGATATGAGATAAAAATAACTATTGTCTCTAACAGATTGTCATCTAGGGAGTTCAGTTAACATGATGTATGCATATTTCGGAGGCGGATTAGCAGAATGTAGGGGGCTTGCATGAAGGTTGATTCTAGAGAACATTAGGTGAGGACTATACCCGGTGTAACGAGATCTGGCGGCTCAAAGTAAAACTAATTTCTTACTCTCGGCACTTTCCCCCCGATTGTTGTCATAGTTACGGCGCTATGGACTTTTTCCCCGCTTAGCTTCTGCAACAATGGTTGTATGCAAATGATTAAAATTGCTTTATGCGTAAACTATTATTCTATTGAAAAGTCAACGTCAATAAAGCACAACATTTTTTTTAGAAATTTTTGCTGTATTAATACTATAGACTTGTTAGAAAACGCTGAGAAATAACCGAGACATGCGGATATAAACAAAAGCGTAAGCCTCCGTCAATAAACATAAATGATTTTTTTTTATACAGAAGCCAACAGTTCGACATAGATGAGGACTGCGTACTATGCGCCTTATCTCCTGACAAATACAGGGCAGATTTACGGCACAGAGAGGTTGAAATGACAACCATGGGCAGGGCGGGACTCGAACCCGCGACCACTTGCTTACGAGGAGAAGACTCTACGTCTAGGACACCGTGCCCCCCTAACATAAATGAAATGCCTCAACAGCAGTGCATAAAAAAGAGTGGAGCTGTTTCTTTCGTGCGGTTTCCGTGAAGACGACGCAAAATTTCTAAACTTGATACGCCTATTTTAAAGTAACCGAGTATAGTAGATCGTAAAGTATCTCGTACATCAAAAATTGAGATTAGTCTCTTATCGATGTTATTCGTAAAAAAGCGTTCTTGCAGATGAAAGAGTACCAGAAAGTACCTTAGTGAAGTTAATGCACAGTAAGGGCGAATCCAGAAATACTTTAAGGGATTAGCGATTGATTTTTATTACTAACTTTTCACGATGCATAAGCAAACTTTGATCCCAAAGTTTCGAACCTCAATTACGAAACGTTTTCAGGCTAGAGTCCCAAACTTCGTTCCGCCAAACATTATTGAAACTGATTTAAAATCCATTTTTTTATAACTTCAATGTCGAAAAATTGCTGGAGGAGAGCCCCTCAAGGGAGTCTCGTCCTTCCCTTTTATCTGTCACTGATATAAAGTCGAATCTCGTTAAAACGAATTCATACTTTCAAGATTATTTCATCTTTACCGTAGCTCGTCTTATCCAAACAATCAATTGCAAACAATTGGATGAGGATCGCAAATGTGGTTGGTCTTAACAGCAATTCGTTTTAAGGGTTATCATATTAACGAGGTCCGACTCTATTTTCACGAGGTTAACCATTTCCCAATATCTTATTAACCGGTAAGCAGTTTCAATAAAAGGTACAGATGAGGAGAGTACAGCCAATATGTAAAGTACCATTCTTGAATTAAATAGATATCTGATCTCTGTCTAAATTTATTTAGAGGCAAGACTTATTGAGATGTCATTTAGTCATTCCATTTACCTATTCGGCCGTTAATGTGCCCTTGAATTCTAAGACTAGCTTATCTAAAGGAGATATTATCAAACTGTCAGATTGCAGCACGAAGTTTAAATATGCTAATTGGCATGTCATTAGATGCATTTTACTTAATTGAATAACAAATCATCTCCCACCTAATTGCAATCAATTATTCCAATTCAACAACAATAATTCATTCTTATCTCAGATATTTCCAACATGGAAACACAAGTGATTGTTGCCATTATTTAATTCGGAAATAGCTGGAAATGAAATCCTTAGAAATCTAGTATGTGTTGAACTTCAGACAACTTTAGCCATGGAACCATTTATGTATGAAACAAAATGTTTAGTTGCGCTAAAATGAGCAACAGTTTTGACAACTCAATTATTCAAAGTAATTGTTTATTTAAATTATTAAATAATGTTCACAAACTTTCAAATTAATTGCAGAGATTGATTATTTAGCTTAATTATTTTTTGCAATTGATTCAACCATATCTTTTTTAGCTTTTGTTGGATGTCTTTTCATCCATAAGTTCTCATTTCTTGCATTGAAAAGAGCTCTTTGTAATTTGTAAATTTGGACATTATAAAGTTGTGTGATTATCTTTTACATTTCAGCGCAAAGGTATTTATTTTTATCGTAATTGAACCGTTTATTTTAGAAAATAGAGAAATTTGTTGTTTTGAGGAAAATAAGAAAACTGCATAGCGACACAGAATGTTTTTTATAAAGTTGATAATTAAAATTTCCGCTAAAAGTAGACCTTATTTCAATATTTTATAAACAGAAGTTCATTTCCTTGCTTTATGCTTTTTATGAAAAAACAGTTGTCGATATGTTTTCATAGTTTGGGGAGAGAAATCTTATTCGTCGTTAAAAGACCATTTTGAGTGTGGTGGTAAAACACAATGAACACAATGTTGGTATAAAAATTTCCATATATCCAAGTTCGTCACTTTGAATTGTACCGGGTCGGGGGGTGGTGAGGGGGGGGGCAAAGTTTATGTAATCAATGTAAATTGTCCCCCCCCCCCAAAACAGAAAAACCACCACCACTTATAAGTAAATACATTAATTTCCAAAAGCCGGAGGGGGGGGGGGGTATTGACTCCCCAGACTGTGCCCTAAATTCTTGGCAGAGGCTTTCACTTTTCTAAACCTTACTTCACCTCTTATCGATGAGCTTTCGGTTTCGTGGGGAGGGGCTGTATACACTAAACTACATACAGGTTAAGTTTGCTAAAGGCCTCTAAATTTTCTTTATATTGATTTGCTTATAACAGTAACAACAAAATGCAGTCCAACCAAACATGAATGAGAAGTTAATGAAATTAAGTTTGAGCAAAAAACGTGTAGTATAGTAAATGACAGCAAAAATATTTTTTAACTTGCCAATTTTTGAGTCGATGTCTTTCAGGAGGTAATTCTGATGAATTACCTATTTCAAGGAGAGTAAACGCATACTGAACAAATATCTCAATATATGTCTTAACCTGTTACTACACTTCCTAGACTAATTTTACAGTAAAAGAACTTTTGTTAAGTTGGTACTTTGAAGATTTCTTTTTTAGTCCTTAGGTGTCTTTTTTTTTTCAGAGGCGTCGCCTGAGTTGGTATTTTTTTTTGTAAAACAGTGCTGACCAAGTATTAAAACTAAAAGTGTCTCCAGAAAGCGATCTTTTTTTTATTGATCTTCAAAATCTGCTCAATGTTCGGAACTGGGGTTTGAATTCGATCAACTCTGTTAATGAAGCAAGAGCGTAGCTAGGGGGGTGCAGCTGCACCTACCTAATCAGAGCTAATGGGAGGTCACTGTGACCTCCCATTTCATTTATTTGACTTTTATGCTAATTTTTGGGAGCTTTATATAAACTGCGTTACTATACCTAGTATTGACTACTTTTCAGAAAATGATAGTAAGCCTGCCTGTTTTTGAGGAGAAAATTTTTAATTTACCGAATGAAACTCAGAACTTTACCGAAGCATTAAAAAATAAATAAATAAAATACAAGAATGCATACTCATCTATGTCTACCAAAAGAGACGTAAAGCATCACGAAAATAAATAAATTAAAGAAAAAAAAATAAATAAAATAAAGAAGTTCAGCCTTGCAATACTGTCTCACTGTTTTCAAATTTCATCAGTCAATTTGTATCGGATAAGAACTTTTCGGGAGGTCACAGTGACCTCCTATTGAGATGCCACTGCTTGCACCCTTGCGTGAGTCCTGGCTACGCCCTTGTAATGAAGCACTTTATGGTTGCAAAGTTTCTGTAATATGAAGGGAGTAAAAACCCACTAATAGGGAAGCTGTGATTATTTCTATTAAAACTTCCTTAATCAGAACATGATATACAAAATCTTACAAGCATATTTTTAGAGCCGAAGAAAATATTCATATAGTCATTGTTAATAAAAATCTTAGCTATAAATAAATGATCCAAATACTCAGAAAACAAATTTACTGTTCAGTCTATTTTAGTCAATTTTACAGCTTATTTGCATTCAGTGGCCTTTTGATTCACGAAATACATTATTCAGCTAGCAAACACAAACTAGCGGTTTATAATCAGGACAAATGCTTTTTTTTTGTTTCATTCAAATAATTTTGCCAAGTTCTACAAAAGGAAAATGTCTTCTGTTTGCGAAAGTGAAAATGGAGAGTTATGTAAAACAGAAGAATAAATAAACTCCTAATTTGTTAACATCAAAATTAGGTTTTCGCTTATTTGTTCAGATTATATTTTGCGAGAGTTTTCTCGCGCTTAAAATATCAGATTATATGGTAACTAATCATCATATCACAGTTATAGATATTTTATATTCTTAGAATGTCTTGTCATTTTTTTTGCTTCATTTGAAGTTTGCTATTCTCCCTGCATTATGAAAACATTGCGTGTTTTCTTAGAAATGGAAAAATTATTTAATAACATACGAAGGTTGTGAAATTTTGACAGCATATTTGCATTTTTGCTGATGATTCAATTTGGTTTGCAAGTAAATAGCTTCATTGATAATTTTAAGAAGTCTCTTCTAAGTTGATTTTTCTTTAACTCTGAAAATGTATTGAGTTGCTTAGAAACAAAATCCGTTAATTCAATTTTTGTGAAAAATAATTTTATTTAAAAAAAATATAAGTTTAAAGTTACTTTAACGAAGTCTTATACACTGTAAAAAAATAAATGTTGTTTTTACAGTATATTACATTCAATTTTAAAGTAATTTTACATTAATAAACTGTAAAACTGCTAACTGTACAGTAATAAACTGTAAAATTGCTAGTATTAGTTTATTACTGTGCATTTTACAGTTTTAAACTGGAACCTCTGCTGTCAGCGTTATACCGTTTTCTTACAAGATAATACAGCTAATTTTACGGTAATAAACTGTAAAATTGCTACACTGCAAAAAATGAACTGTTTTTTACAGTATAATACTGATAGCCAAGTTTTTAATTTAAAGCTGTAAAATGCACAGTAATAAACTGTAAAAGTATCAATTTTATAGTTTCTTACTCCAAAGTTAGAAATTTTACAGTTTGGTATTGTAAAGTCAGCAATTTTACAGTTTATTACTATGAAACTAGCTGTGTTATGCTGTAAAAATAGCATTTATTTTTTACAGTGTAGTTTTACAGTAATAAACTGTAAAAAAGCTTTTATAGTTAATTACTGTACATTTTAGTTTTAAACTAAACCTCTGCTTTTAGTATTATCCTGTAAAACAAATGTTTATTTTTTTTGCAATGAGGGCAACAGATCAAAAACCACTGGATCTCAACAAAAAGTGGATATAAAGTAAGTCAAAACCCCTTCAGAACCATAGTTCCGCTTTTAGAACTATAAATTTTGAGAAATGAATTTAACTGGTTTTGATTCCAAGTGACTCATATAGTTTATGTCGAAAGGCATTCGTGCAAGATAAAATTTCATGAAAATAGCCAAGTTGAAATTTTGAATGAGAATGGTCAGTAGTTGCTAGTGAAATGAATATGTGCTCACAATGGGCTACACATAGACTTCTCAGCATGTACACACAGCAAGTGCATTCCCCGGGCAACCGTTCCTTCCTGTGGCAAACATTAGGTTAGATGTTATTGCTACAGTACACTCTCAATTATCCGTGGAACAGGGTGGCGCAATAACCGCGGATAAGCGAATGCAACGGATAATCGAAAAATAGGTGAAAAGCGATCCTGGTGCATGGCATTAGCTAAAAAAAATCAATAACAAAACACATGTATTTAAACTATAGCTAAATATTTGAACATTAAATGAAAAAAATATCTTTAAAAGCTAAAAACGATCAATAATGTAAACTTTTATTTTTTTTTTTTGCGTTTAGTAAATCATTACCGTAAAAAAAAAGAAAACAAAAGTGTGGAAGACCCGCGGATAATCCGAGCTGCGGATAATACGACCGCGGATAATCGGGCGTTGATTGTATTTGAAAATTGCGATGCTCGGTTTTCTACCAGATGGAGACATTTGGCGTCGCACACACTAGGAAAACATACCATACTGAAAAATAATAATGAAAAAATTGTATAAGTAGCAATTGCAAGAGCATAGCAAAATTTGTTTCTGGACGCATGAACTTTTTGCCTTCCTGTACCCCTTATAGAAATATAAGGTCTCAAAGGTCTCAAATTTAAAGTAAGTCGCCAAAATTGTCATGTTTCGGTAAGGAATGGAAGACATTTCCCGCACACTTTTCAGATGGATGTCTTGCTACATGTAGAAGGGGAAATCGCGTGATATCTTGAGTCCTCCAAATTCTTGTCAAGTCTTTAAATGTGGCACTTTTTTTGAAACGTCGGCAGACTTTAAGACAGTGGTTCCCAACCGGTTGGTCGAGACCCCAAACGGGGTCGCGAAGTATTTCTTGTGGGGTCGCGACATTATCCTCCGATATAAAAAATACATTACTACATAGTATAAAATCTATTATGTTCACAAGGAAACAATAGAATCATTTTTGAGTAAAATCAATACTTGGAGCTGAGTGACGAATCCAGGAGAAAGGCTATGGGTCTGCGTCAATCCCCCTCCTGACCCCCCTACATTCTCTAAGATTAGTTTGTTTTCGTAAAAGAGCTTTTAATATCCAAAAGTTTAAGCGAAAGTCTTCCCACGGCCACCTTTTCCTAAAATCGTCTAAAATTTTGGTTTTGGAACAATTTCGAATAATTTTTGAGAAAGAATCTCTGCATTTTAACCCTTACCTTGGCGTTATGAATGGTGGTCTATTTTTGCGTTGTGAGTTAATTTTGAGATTATTCAGGAGAAGAGTCCCCCTCCCCAAAACCAAATTCCCCCCCTCCAACTTCGTCAAAAGTAGCAAACAATTGAAATTTTTCAATTTCAAAAAAAAAAAAAAAAATCTAACTGCCTACTGTATCCTCCTTCATGTAACTAAAGATGCCCTAAGACTGCGTAGTTTGGAGAGAAATTTCAAAAGAAGTAAGAGGAAAAGTCTCTGGACATTTGCCCTCGTTATCAAAGATAACCTACAACTGATTTTTTATGGGAAGGGGGGGGGGACTTTCATTTCGGTAAATGTCTGGTGAAGTTCCCCCAATCCTTTCCCCCCACGCATCATTGAAACTGGTCAAAAATGTCGTTTTTTGAACTTGGTTTTCTAAAATTTTGGGGGCTAGTTTCCGAACTCCAAACTTTTTCTTAACGTTATCAAAAAACCGCCTTTTGTTGCACTTTAATTACCTAATTTTCAAAATTTTTCCAATGGCGATTTCCAGAATCTGTCTTTTCTCTTACATCATCAAAGATGGTCAATAACTGCGTTTTTTTTCAGTCATTTCATTTTCTGAGACTTAGAGAGCGTAACTCTAATATCTAAATATCTAAAACTTCGTTTTTGGGACTTTAATTTCGAAAAATTTCCGACGAAGAATCTCCTAGCTGGAAACGTTTATAAAACTCCATGAGCCTTCCTCCTCCTAATATCAGTTTTTTTTCTATAGAGATAGTTTGAACTGTAAATTTAGGACTACAATTTCGAAACTTTTCCGGTTAAGGACTCTCGTGAATGTTACACTGTTACAGCTTATACTGATGTTAATTCTCTTTCTCCTTTTAAATAATGAAATTATCTGGATTTGATGGCCCTAGTAACTGTATCTAGCTTATTTTTGAAATCATTGTGTGTTACCCATTAACTATAAATAAAATATTTTAAACGCTTTAATTTATAACATTAAATAAGAGCAATACCTGCGCACACGTACGCGCACACACTCTCTTACACACATAAATATATGGGGGTTGTGGGAGGCATGGGGTCGCGGATTGTTCAGTTGGTTAAAAAGGAGTCGTGACGTGAAAAAGGTTGGGAATCACTGCTTCAAGACCTTAGATCTCGGGAACGGGCTATGATGGCAAATAATTTTTGCAGCAGAAAAAATCTTACTTGTTTTAATCTTTGTCATTGTCACACTACTCGTGTCATTCCTTGATCAGCTCTATTAAAAAGGAAACAAAGAAAGAAAGAAAAAGGCCAACGCTGCAAAAAATAAACTGTTGTTTTTACAGTATAATACTAGCAGCAGAGGTTCCAGTTTAAAACTGTAAAAGGCACAGTAATAAACAGTAAAATTAGCTGTTTTACAGTTTATTACTGTAAAGCAGTAATTTTACTGTTTATTGCCACAAAATGAGCTGTATTATACTGTAAAAACAGCAATATAATACTGGAAGCAGAGGTTCCAGTTTAAAACTGTAAAATGCACAGTAATAAAACTGTAAAATTAGAAATTTTACAGTTCATTACTGTAAAGGAGCAATTTTAGTTTGAGTGCAAAATTAGAAATTTTGGTGATTACTGTAAAATTAGCAATTTTTACAGTTTATTACTATAAAATTAGCTGTATTACACTGTAAAAACAACATCTATTTTGTGCAGTGTAGAGTGTGTTAGTAAATATTGTCGTCCCCGCTTAATCGGGTAACGGATAAACGAATACCCCGCTTATACGAATAAAATATCTCGGAACTGATGCCATAGACGTAATGTTAAAGAACCTCGCTTAATCGAATACCCCGTTTAATCGAATAATAGTTCCTGGAACCGACAGTATTCGTTTGAGCAGGGCCAACTGTAATTTTTTGATTTTTGCAGAATGTTCTGAAACTATATTGTTCTTTATTTGTTTTCACTCAGTGTCTCATCAGTTATAGAGACGCTCTCGTAATAGTTGAAATTTACTGAAATGATTCTATACCGATAGTTTTCAAAAAAAAAAAAAAAAAAAAAAAAAAAATTAAAAAAAATATTTCGAAACTAAATAATAGCTTTTGTTTTGCATGAAGAAACATATTTTGTTTATTTTTTTTTTCCAGAAAATGACTCTAGTTGTCGAAATAATACACTTAAAATAATTTTCAGACTGAGCCAACTGAAGAAGAGATTTAACTGATGTTAGAAAATTGAACTTCATGTTATGTAAAGTAGTATAATTTTAGTTCTGCGTAGGATTTGTTGTTGAAATCAGTGCTTTAACTCGTTGATTTTAAAAACTGGAACCAAAGGAAAAATTTAATAGTCATTATTTTCGAATAGAAACGTTGAGCATGGTTTATTTAAATCCTAGGTGAATTCAATTGCAGTATTTATGAAAAGGTTAGGATTTATTTATCTATAAATGACGTTTTTTATTTATTGAAAGCGTATATTTGAATTCAATTTGCTTCAATCTGCTTGGAAAATGATTTTTAGAATCACAAGGGAGTGCTTTATGTGGATGAATTTCGTGACTTGAAGATATTCGCAATAAAATAAAGTATTCAAAACTCAGTGTAGAGGCTAAATAAAAGACAAAAGTGTTATATATTGAAATTATGGGCACTGTTAATTTAGAAAAGAATTTACACAAAAAGAACGTGTTTTCAACGATTTAAAAGAGCTCTTTTAGTGTATTTAAATAGTAAGAGGACTGCATTTCAGCATAAGTGGATATTTATTTCTCTGAATAAAATATTTCGTCTTCGCATACGTAGTATGCTTTGTACTTAAATTTAATTCTGAAAATCTAATTATCAAAAGAGAACAGCTTTATTTAAAACCATTTTAGTAATTGAAAACTGATGCCTAAGAGTTGAAATGGAACGAAACTTTGGTTTGGCCGAATCACGAGGTGTGATACGGCCTAGATTAAGTTATACTGTGAATATTCTTTTTAAAATTATAATTGAAGACTTATTGTAGACAACACTGTAAGTGCCAAAAATTAAAATTATCAGAAAAGCCAAAAAACTAAAACTTTAGCTTCTTTTCGTATTTTTACCAATCAACAATCACAAGTTTGTTACTATTGTATGAGAATGTAAGTATTTGATAATTTTTTTGATTATTTTTACACTACTTTCTGAAATAAGCCAATTTTATCATTAAAATTTGTGGAGAACAATGAAAGTGCTTATAGCATTTGGTTGATAACAATGAATGCGCCAACCCTATAGTTTTGTGAGAAACGTTTTATGTGCCATGCATCCACAATAACTGAAAACAGTGAATATCAAGAAAGGTTCTATTTGAAGAAAAAATGAGAAAGTCTTTGTGAAATAAAATATTTATTAGTTAATGAAATAACACTGTCTTCTTTCTAAAGTCTTTGAAAAATATCTATTAGTTGATGAAATAACTGTCTTCTTTCCAAAGTATTTAAGAGTTTATTTTACGCAGACTGACTATGCAGCTGTTTACTCAATAATATTAGACCTGGCACTTACAGTGATCTCCACAGAGCTAAGCTGGCACATACTGGTGGTGAAATCTTTGGATTTATTTTGTAAACTTCAGAACAAAGTTTGGCACATTCAGTTTTTTCAGCAGGATTCCAATTGGAACATACAATGTTTTGGCATAAGAAAATAAAAATTGACCATCCTGGCACTTACAGTGCTTTCTACAACAAGTCTTCAATTGTGAAAAATACCTTATTATGTAATAAGGTAGGAAAATATATTTCCAGTGAAAAATGAGAAATAAATACATCAATTAATTAAACTAATACAAAAATGACACTGAACTGAAAATGGTGCATGTCCTATATTAAAACACATGGAGCATGATATGATTTTATATTCATCTATTGTGTGCTAAAGTTAAAAAGTTAAATATGTATATCAACCGAAGCTTCGGTATTTGGCGAATTAGCCAAACTGCGCTTCGTGCCGTTGCTACTTAAAAGCGTTTGAGATTAATTTTATTAACTCTTTCAGCTACAGAAATATTTGTCAAAACATTACCTTACCTGTATACTGTTTTTCTTTTCGAAAGAAAAAAAAACCTCCATTGGTTTTTAATGTGTTATTAAACAAATGCATTAAATTGTTTCATTCAAATTTGTGGAAAATGTTTTAAATTTTGGTTCAATTAATAGCCCACCAAGCAACTGGAGTCATAGAAAATATGGGGCATATTTTGTAACACCAGCTTTGAAAGAGTTAATCAACTTAAATATTTATTTGGTTTATCTCTAGTTATTATTTTATTCATGCTAGAGATAAGAAATTGCTCGGTATAAATTTCTTATCCACGGTATGTACTCATTTTGACAACAATTCAAACAGTGACGCTCATCGGACTTTTTAAATAACTTTTACAAGTAAAGGTTACTACGCTTAAAACATTTTAAGCTGTTTTTTGATAAACAACGTTAGAATCAGTTCGCTAAAATTTCATCCGAATTCGTCAGAATTAATTCATAAATTTATTCGAAGGTAATTTCAGTGAAATATTAAAATATTCTTATTGATTTTTTGAATTTGTGTTCTAAATACAATATATACAGATTTATGATGAATAACTGAATAAATATGAAAGCGAAAGCCCCAATATTTACATTGCATATAAATCATATTACATAATAAATAATTTTTTATTTTGTACAAAGGATTTTGAGATAAATGTTGTTTCTATTGGGCTGAGTTAATTCAAGGCGTCATGATGTGATTGGTACGAAGCAAGACAAAAGATTTTTCCATATTGATCCACAATAAGTGTTTTTAAGTTACTTGAATTGCTGCAATTATATTTCAATGCCGGATAACTGTTGCAAACACAATTGTATTTCAGTTCTTGATTAAAAAAATCTCAAACCGAATATAGATGATCCATTTAATTTTTGAAAGAACATTCTACAATTGGAAATGCAATTATTACAAGGGCTCTGAAAATTTTGAAAAAGGCATTAGTGTTGGTGCCATTATTTTCTATGCACTTTTAACTTACATGTGGCGGGATGATTCACCGTTCTCTGCTGTAGTACATTTAGATATTATATATAGGTACTTTTGATATTAATGATAACACACCGGCCTTCTATGACTGCTAATAAAGTACAGGTCGAACAGCTGTTACTGATAAGTTATGTTTTGTGCTATAAAGTATGCTTGGAAATGCCTGTTTATACATTTGGCATATTTTATACATTTACTTGCACGCACGCCCGAATTTTTATCTTGGCACATGTTATTGCAGACAACGATCAAGTTTCAACTCAGTATAACCTGGTGCAGTATTATGATAAAGTGTCGAAATTCATTGGCTTACTTGACTCGAAACTTTCTTTTCTCATGTTTACTTCCTTGATGCATAGCTCAATATCCGTATATGATGCAATTAATATCATCAGATATGCTACGTTCGCTCATGCAACATCGCTAGTGCCTCTTATGTTTTGCCTTGTTCAAATCAGTACTAGTTTAGGTATGACAGTCAGCACCGCTCGATTGAACGAAGCTCTCCATCAAGTGTGTGTAGAGGCAAAACATTCACTGAAAGACCCAAATGAGATGCTGACTCAACACATAGCAGCAGTTGTTGGTGAAAAAGGAAATGCTTTGACGGTGTGGAGAATTTTTCGTGTTGAAAGAATCGTTATCCTCATAATATTTTGCCCCATATTGATTTACTTAACTCTCTTTGAAGACGTGCATTATGTTGAATAGCTCTGATATTTTTTCTATTATTTATAACAATGTGTTCAAGCGTCATTTGATATCGTCCATGAGGAACTCAAAAGCTGCGGTACAAAACGCTGTTTCGGTGTTCTGCGTTGTGGTATACATTCCATACATATACTTATACATGAGGAGTTGCTTTTTAAAAGCAAACATATCCACAAATATACAAAATTGAGGTAATGAGTGATTTTTATTTGTCAGCCTTATTTTTATAAGGTAGTGTCTTCGATTTCACCTCAAAAACTGATATCCTTTTAGTTTATAGCACTGAAAGTAACGTTCTGTAAACAAAAAAACATACCCATACATGTGTCCTGAGCAAACAAGAACAAATCCACTGCGATCTGCTTCAGCCAATGGAAAGCTGCAGTTTGGTCATGTGACTCTCGCATTGTAACAGGTTTTTTTTTTTGTTTGTGTTGCGTTATTGTGTTTTAGTGAAGCATATTGTGAGGTTACACAATACTAAAATGCAACGTTTCTTGACAAAAACATCGTGACGTCAGCGTGAAGTTAGCCTATGAAAAACGAGCTAGATAAAACGTCACAGCCTACTTGGCGAATAAGAGGAGATCGCTGATTGCTTGTGAGTTCTTATTGGCTCCGCTCGTAGTGACGTCAGTGCCAAGTTAAGTTGCATTCTAGTATAGGCAGTGTTTAGTACCAGTAGGGGAGAGGGGGCACATGTAAACATGGGGCACATCTGAACAAACGATATTTTACCCAGTTGACATGAAGAGAAAAATCTGAAAAAAAATTTATATAGATGGTAGTACGAATACTATGTCCTGCCTGAAATTTCAAAGATCCAAACCTTTTTCTTTTTTAGTTATCAGAAGATCTTCTGTTTTAGAAGGTGCAGTAAACTTATGTTCCTGTTCTCGGAGTAAAAACACATCCAAAACGATTTATTTATTTTTTTGATTTGAACTTTATTTATCTTAAAGTGGGATTAATAAAGTAAAGTTTTTATGTACCATGTTTTTTTTTTAACTGCTAAGAAATGAAGTTTTTTTAAATCAAATTACGCCTAAGTTGAGATAAGGGGCGCAAGTGAACATATGGTCCCAGGTAGCACAAATAACCTTTAAACGTTTATTAACGTTTTTAAGCGGTTGCTACAACGTTAATAACCATTTTACAACCTTTAAAAAACGAAGTGTGCTACTTGGGATGTTGGGGCAGATGTGAACAGTTCACATGTGCCCCATAATGGTATTCAGTGATTTCAATTTCAAAAATTGTCAATTTTAAAAAAATATTGAACAGTCTAGTTAAGAAATATTGAATGATTAAAAGTTTCAATACTCAATATTTAATAAATATCTGAAAGAAATGGAATGAAAAGAAATTTAGAACTTGCTAAACCTTTTAGCTGTGAATGACTTTGTGAAATTCACCCCCCCCCAAAAAAAAGGCAACAATTCATTATGTTGACGATATTGAGAAAATGGAGAGTGATGAAGCATATGTGAAGTTCACGAGGAAGCAGAAGAATGAAACTTTTATGTTTCCAAAAACAGCTGATACATCGATGGTAATAAACACTAATGATATCAGCTAAAATTACCACCATTTACAATTTCAGGTGGCACATGTCGAGCTGTATCTTCTGTTTCTTTTTCTGGAAATTTTGAAGGATACAATGTTCGTTGAATTGGATTAATTAATCATGTTGAATACATACCTTGATGTGCAATATACCGCCAACTCAGTTATTCCATTCAAGGACTGCAGTTCCGAGCCTATTGGCACTAGTCAGCCAGGAATAGGATTAACCGATCTGGAGGCAGAAATATTCTTAAAGAAGTAGAGTGCCAAAAAAAAAAATCTATTCTGACGAGTACCAATAAGCCCGAAACTGCAGTCCTTGGATGGAATAACTGAGTTGGCGGTACATTTCATGTTTCTGCCTTAGCTTTGGCTTAGGGGCGATTTCTTGCTACATACCTTGATATTTTCACTGTAAATGTTTGTTAACGTGTAATAAACAGAAACTTAAGAATATGCTTAGTCGTCTTTTATGCCATTTAAGTATCCGCGCTTATTTGCGCCAGGTGTGTTTACAACTGCCCTCTACCAGCGGGGCAGATGTGAATAAAATTAAACATATTTTAGACAATTTTTTTTGGCTGGAATTCACTGTTGAAGAAAGGAGGTAACTGGATGAAAATATTAGCAAATGTTTGATTGATCATGTACAGCACTTGTATCTTTTATATCTCAAATTAATAATGAAAAAAAAATATGGTATGGACCCCACACTACTTCCTTTTACGTGTAATTTCTTAGTAGTTGCCTGAAGTGTTAAAAAAAGTGCTTGGAGTGAGCAAGGTAACAATTCAAATATTTACTCCCCTAATCTGCCACGAAACAATGCAAAAAATGTTTTACAATGGTTAATTTTCTAAATATTGGCTGATTTTAATATCATTCAGTGAATTTTTCGCAAAATATTGCCAATAGCGCCAAGTTGAACCCAAATTCAAAAAATAATTTTTTCGCCAAATTTGTCGCCAAGTTGGCGTCAAACACTTGGCGACCAAAAGCTTGGCGACATATCGCCAAGTGGTCGCGCCAATTCATATCACTTGAGTCTGTATTGAAATTAACACTGATTTTCCCCCAAAAAGGGGTAAAACACCCCATTGGGAACATTCGAATGCAACCACAAGGAGAGGTGCACAACTAGACCATGCTCAGAGCCTACATGATTGAGGCTCAGAGCCTACACATCATTTTTCATACCAAGCTAGAAGCTTGGTATGAAAAATGATGTGAACGAAATTCAACATATTTTAGACTATTTTTTAGCTGGAATTCACTGTTCTGTACCTCAGAACCAGACTAACGTAACTCCATTTTCGTCATTTTTCGGTAGAGGGGAAAAACGATTGTCGAATACATCGTTTTTCCCCTCTACTGAAAAATGACGAAAATGGACTTACGTTAGTCTGGTTCTGAGGTACAGTGTTGAAGAAAGGACGTAACTGGATGAAAATATTAGCAAATTTTTGATTGTTCATGTATAGCACTTGTATCGTTTATATCTCAAATTAATAATGAAAAAAATATAAAAAATTCATTTTTGTTCACGTGTGCTCCACCCGCCCCTAAATGAATCTAAAATTGTGTATAGTTAAAAGTAGATGATAAGAGATTTATTAGCGTGCAAGAGGGTAATGTTGGTTTTAGAAAACGCTTAAAAGTGTTGGTGCGAGTGTTGGTGTGAGCGAGCAAAAAAGAAAATACAAAAGTGCAGTGCTTCACTGTGATGCAACTCTTTCATACCATGCCCCCATAACTATAAACGGTTAAAGTGCTTTGAACTCAGACTAAGCTCTTACTTGAATTTTAGTAATGTTAAGACAAAAAGACTAAAGCAGACTAATAATCTTGACACTAAGCCGAAACCGCATGGATTCAATGTTAACTATAGCATTTTTAACCGTAAAGCAAAAGTGAATCCAGTGTGTAAAAAGTTTTTTTATGCACCTTACTTAATTGAAAGCAACAAGGTTAAGTATCACAGCTAAAAAGTTGAAAATCAAAGTCTAAAGGAGAATCGTGGTGGTGATCTAACCAGTTTGTTTTAACTAGATCCTAACTAGTAGAAAATCTATAAGGGAACAATTCTGATTGTGAGTTTTTGAAAAAGCTAAAAGGACGAGAAAGTCACGATAATCGTTAAAGTTGAAGAGATTTTTTTTTTTTTTGCATTCTGATTTTAATAGCACAATTTTTTTCACGTTATACAACAACTCTGTTGTTGTAACTTTGCGAGAAAAAAAGTCTATGTTGCGTAGAGTATTTTGTGAGTTTAACATCGGCTTTTTTTAACAATCACCATCTAGTTATATTTGCAGCTATTGAGATAAATTGAGAAAACAAAATGACCAGGCGAAAGAGAACATATCCCAACCTAGTACATGCAAAAAATACATATCCACTCAGCTCAAGCGAAAAAAAAAGAACACATCCAATAGTTAATGTTGAATAATGAAATAATTAGCATAGTTCTATCAAATCATGATGTAAAATATAATCATTAGGTACAAAGTGCACAATATTAACAAGTTTTTGTTGGTGTAAAGTCTAACATTAAGTTTATACATATATAACTAATAATGGAAAAAAATATTTGACAAAAAGTTACCTTACCTGTACAACGTTTTTTTTTTTTTAACCAAAAATAAAATCATTGATAAATAACTTGTTTTTGTGACACATGTTTAAAATTGAAAAAAATAAAAGCTTTGATATTTTTTCAAAATTAAAAAAAAAAAAAAAAATATCCGATCACGCAACTGGAATCTGAGAAGATGTGGAATATAATTTGTACCGCCAGCCTTGAAAAAAATTAAGGGATACGTCAGTATATCTCTAGTTATAATTCTATTAACGTTAGAGATAAGAAATTTCTTGTCCAC
Source organism: Uloborus plumipes (assembly GCA_038373865.1). Taxonomy (NCBI): domain Eukaryota; kingdom Metazoa; phylum Arthropoda; class Arachnida; order Araneae; family Uloboridae; genus Uloborus; species Uloborus plumipes. The sequence continues at coordinate 36,447 of JAXGGA010003928.1, read as the reverse complement.
GATATATAACCCAGTTAGCACAAATAACCTTTAAACGTTTTATGGGCGATTCTCTGTAAACTGGTAATTGGCTGTCCAGACCAAGTATTTTGAAAATAATAAAGTGTACTAAAGTAATTATCGCTCTTAATACAAGTAAAGCATTAATACTTCGTGGCCCAATTGCATTTGGAGCGATAACAATTTAATTTTTTTTTTCTAGAAATTATCTAAGCACCAAAATTACAGTCCCCTGGCTGTCCCAATCCAATAGTTTAACACTTCAAGGCAATATTTCAGAAAACCTATTAACACTACATAAATATGGCAATTAATATCTAAAAATAGAATAATGCAACTATATGTTTTTTATGAAATAAGGTCTAATTACGTATTTCTAAAACTTGAAATTGTCATGTAAATTCTGTCCGGAGTTTTTTCAAACAGTCCCCTGCCACGAATTCAAAGCTTCAATAGAAAAAATCTGTTACTCTTGCAAATTTTTTTTGGCATGAAGTTTAAAGTAATCAGTGTGAATTTGCCGAAATTGCCGAGAACGGTGTTGAAACGCCACTTTGTTTAGATCGAGAGCCACATTTGTCCTGAAAGTATGCATCGTGATCGTTGCGAAAACAGTCCTCTGGGAAGTGATTTTATTAATGTTAATTAGTTTAATTATGAAACATATTAATTATTATGTCCACGATTTGTGCCTAAATTTATTGGTAGTCTCGTAACTAATTATATTCCAATAGTTTTGCAGATATTACGCAACAAAGAGCAAAAACACAGTCACCTGGCACAGTCCCCTGCCCAGTTATACTAGGCGGGGAACTTACCCCCTATCATGATTTATCAGAAAAACACAAATTTCAATTGGCCCTCTTTCGAACCAAAGTAATAGATTCATTTTCTGAACAATAGTATTATAATTATACGAACATTTCCAAAAACCATGCCCGGACAGATTTCGTGTGAAAAATGATGAGTTTACAGAGAATCGCCCTTATAAACGTTTTTAAGCGGTTGTTACAACGTTAATAACCATTTTACAACCTTTAAAAAACGAAGTGTGCTACTTGGGTTATTTTTTTGACATCCATAATTTAAACTAAAGTAACTCAAACTGCGACGCATACCGGACTTATAAAAAAACTTTTATAAGTAGGGGGTTACTAAACTTAAAACATTTGCAACGTTTTTTCGATAAACAACGTTAGAGACATTTCGCTAAAATTTTATTCGAATTCATCAGAATTAATTTATAATTTCATGGGAAGGTAATTTAAGTAAAATATAAAAACATTCTAATTGATTTCTTGAACTTATTTTCTAAATGGAATATATTCGGATTTATGATGAAAAAAAAAAAAAAAAGAATAAATATGAAAGCGAAAGCCTCAATATTTACATTGTATACAAATGACATTACATGAGAAAGTATTTTTCATTTTTACGAAGAATTTTGAGATAAATGTTGTTTCTATTGGTCTAAGTTAATTTAAGGTATCATGATGCGACTGATACGAAGCAAGACATAAAAGCTTTTTCTATATTGATTCACAAAACCAGTGTTTTAAGTATTTTGACATGGTACTGAATTATTGAAATTATATATCAGTGCCGAATGAGTTCCAAATGCAATTTTTATTTCAATCGCTGATTAAAAGAGCGCAAACTGAATATAAATGATAAATTTAACTTTTGAAAGACCATTGTATAATTGGGTGGCACTGCGTTTTCTGCTGTGAAATTTTTATTGAAAATTTCTGTCTGTTGTATTTTGAAAGATTCAGGTCATTGCTAAACGGGGAAAAATATAGTATTAGATTCAAAGAAGTTGAAATAGAACCGGTCAAGAAGTCTTGTGGATTTCATGAATTGTGTTCCAGTATTTTTTGAAACGTTTCTTCATCGACGATCTCTAAAAATGCTCCCAGAGTCCAATATACTTTCACCTTATAAATACATACAGATGCTTTTTCACACGAGCTTAATTTTCCCAAATTCTAATAGAAGTACAATTATTACAAGGGCCATAAAAGTTTTGAATAAGGCACTAGTGATAATGTCGTTATTTTTCTATGCACTTTTAACTTATATATGGCGAGGTTATTTCTTGTTTTCTGCTGTAGTACGTTTAGTGCTATTAATATTAATGATAATACACCGGTATAGTTTATGTTTGAATTTTTCCAAGTTAGTTTCATCTTCAATAAAATCAAATGCAAACTTTTTATATGATTCACCTCTTTTAAGGTTATGGGGATTTGCAACCATTGTCTTATACATTGTTGGAATTGGACTGAATATTCATTTGCACATTACAGGTGAATATATTACATTCCAATACATGTCTTCTATGACTGCTAATAAAGTACAGGTCGAACAGCTGTTACTGATAAGTTATGTTTTGTGCTATGAAGTATGCTTGGAAATGCCTGTTTATACATTTGGCATATTTTATACATTTACTTGCACGCACGCCCGAATTTTTATCTTGGCACATGCTATTGCAGATAACGATCAAGTTTCAACTCAGTATAACCTGCGGCAGTATTACGATAAAGTGTCGAAATTCATTGGCTTACTTGACTCGAAACTTTCTTTTCTGATGTTTACTTCCTTGATGCATTGCACAATATCTGTATATGCCGCAATTAATATCATCAGATATGCTAATTTCGCTTATGCAACATCGCTAGTGCCTCTTATATTTTACCTTGTTCAAATCAGTACTATTTTAGGTATGACAGTCAGCGCCGCTCGATTGAACGAAGCTCTCAATCAAGTGTGTGAAGAGGCAAAACATTCACTGAAAGACCCAAATGGGATGCTGACTCAACACATACCGGCAGTTGTTGGTGAAAAAGAAAATGCTTTGACGGTGTGGAGAATTTTTCGTGTTGAAAGAGGCGTTATCCTTGTAATATTTTGTCCTATATTGATTTACTTAACGCTCTTTGAAGACGTGCATTATGTTAACCGCTCTGATATTTTCTCTTCAGTAACAGTGCGTTCAAGCGCCATTTGATATCGTCCATGCAGGACTCAAATGTACGACACAAAACGTGATTCTGATGTTCTGCATTGCGGTACGCATACTATACGTACAGTTATACAGTCGAGTCTCGATAGCTCGAAGTCCCAAGTGACCGACTAAAAGCTTCGAGTTATTAGTAGCTTCGAGTTAGCACACAGCAAAAAATGAACTGTTGTTTTTACAGTACAGAACTGTTACATACTGGCAGCCGAGGTTCTAATTTAAAACTGAAATGCACAGTAATAAACTGTAAAACTAGCAATTTTACAGTTTCTTACTGAAAAATTAGCAATTTTATAGTTTATTGCCGTAAATTTAGCTGCATTATACTGTAAATGCAACAGTATAATAATGGCAGTCAAGGTTCCAGTTTAAAACTGTAAAATGCACAGTAATAAACTGTGAAACTAGCAGTTTTACAGTTTATGACTGTAAAATTAGCAATTTTTTAGTTTAGTACACTAAAACTAGAAATTTTATAGCATATTACTGCAAAATAAGCAATTTTTACAGTTTATTACTATAAAATTAGCTGTACTATACTGTAAAACGACATTCATTTTTTACAGTGTAGTAGTAGTAGCGTTATTGGAAGTTCTCACAGACTTCTAAAAATTTTGGGACCTAATGAAAACTTTGAGATGTAATAATATTCGAGTTATTAGGCTTCGAGTTATCAACACTCGACTGCATATACAATTTATCTCTCCCTTATGCGTCACCTCTTTCATGCTTTTCTCTGGGTTACATGTCGATTCACAAAAGTTCCGAGCGGTAATAAAAGTTAGTACACAGTTGAATTGCGACTATGCGAATCAATTAGACCCGGAAATCTTTAGGATAGTGGGATTTTTTCCAAAAAAAAAAAGTCTTTTTTAATTGAATCGATGAGTTCAAAAACAACGTCCGTCAAGAACTTCAAATTGTTCTGGGGAGAAAAAAAAACGTATTCATTCTAGCATTGTTTTTACGTTCAAGATTCAAGTAACAGGCTCCGTATCTTTTAACACGTTGACTGCCAAGCTACGAAGCAATTCCTAGATTAGGAGTTGGGCTAAAGCCAATCTACATGTGCTGAGAGAGTTAGGATTTTATGGTACCTTCACCGAAGCCAAATATCTCTACTGCCCGAGTATGACATCTGCTCTCGAATATGCATGAAAACAGCAAATCCAGGAACTACAAGTTAACTCCAAGTGGGCTCAACAGCTAAGTTCACATACCACGAGTTATCTCGTAGCTTGGCAGTCAACGTGTTAAATTAGTAAAATGACTGACGTGATTTTTGATATAAACATGCATCTTGCCTCCCACAGCTCGTTTTCAAAAAAAAAAAAAAAAAACGAATTTCTGAATTTTTGTGACTGATGTTATTTTTGCTCTCACCGATTAAATTACAGTCGAGTCTCGATAGCTCGAAGCCCCAAGGAACTGGCTAAAAGCTTCATGCTATTGGTAGTTCGTGTTACAGAATTTCTTTCAGCCTGCTCAAGAGTTAAGGGACCCATTTAAAACTTCGAGGAATTTTCGAGTGATAAGGTTTCAAGTTATCGAGACTCGACTGTACTGTATGAAAATGAGAGCAAAAATATATTTTTTAAAGGAATAAAGCTTCTAATTAATCAAATGAAAAGGCAACTTTTGCATATCCAGGTATTTAATAGTGCTGTACTTTGCGTTATGTAAGTAATGTATTGTAAATAAAAGTCATTTCTGCTGAACATCTGTGTCAAAGTAAATTATTTGACTGGCTTCGCAGAGGAATAGCTCTTAGACAGAATCATTATTTTGCGAATAGCAGTACATTTCCGTCTTAACTTCTTTTTCGGAAATTCCGAAAGGCATTTGGAAAATCAGGAGTTCGGATAGTACGATTTCGGATAATTGGAGTTCTATTGTAACGTTTCATGTAACTTTATTGAAAATAAATACATGAAAAACACACACACATAAAAAATAGTAGTATACCATTAGTTATGACTAGATTTCATTGGTTTCAAAATGGCCTCTTTTTGAAACGATGTAAAAGTGTAACCATTGTTTGAAAAGTTCAACCTTGAGCTGCACACACACACACACACACACACACACACACCACTTCTACCTTTAGCCTATCCCATTCTCGGCCACACGATTGTTTTAGGGCAATTCTACGGTAACAGACGTATCAGTGTACCACAAAACAGCTTTGATGAACTAAAAATATGTTAAATCCTTGTTTTTTTTTTTAATCCTAATTTTATTTAGAGCGTTGTCTCTACTTCTTTATAACGCAGTAAAATTTTTGAAGATTTACAGGAAAAACAATTTAAATAACATTATTTTCTTCGTGACGGACATATCTCGCAAGATGTCTCCATTATGGAGCCAAAAAACCATCAGAAAAATTCTGTTTCTGGGAATCTCCAGAATTTAGTTGTATTTTATAGAAGTAGAGTCCATGGTCTTCATAAAATTTAGGCAACGAAACAAAGATCTAACATAGTTGGAGGCTTTGTGCAGCGCTTAATGCTTTTTATTAAACGTTAACTGCCTCAGAGTGGTTCAGAGGTAGAAATTTCACCGCGAAAGCAATAGGTCGCGAGTTCGATTCCCGCCGCCGGTGTGTGTGTGTGCCCTGTTTCTTTTTCTTTTTTTTCTGTGTTGTAAATATTTCTTGTGTTGTCAAAAACGTTAGTAAAGAAGTCGAACTTCTCGAGGCAATGGTACCTCTGTCTTGATCAGTGGTTGGAAAAACTACATATTTTTCGTAGCGAACTACAACTACAACTACTTTCTTATAAATGTAGTTAACTACAGCTACAACTACTTTTTTTTTAAATGTAGCGAGCTACACTACTTTTGAAATGTAGTTGCTACTTCGCTACTTTTTAAAAAATATATAAATAACAAGAATACACCGATTGAGGATCGACCGAAAAAATTCGAAAAGTGGTTTATATTAAAAAATTACCTCATTCGAATATGGAATAGAAATAGGAATTGTCTTTGAATTTATTTGTTACTTTTCCATTTTGTTCCTTTTTTTGTAAAAATTTGTCCTTTTAAGATTTTTTTTAGTTTTTACGAATATTCGCCACAAGAAAAACCTTGTTTTTTTCCTTCGTTCTCTTTTTTTTTATTTTTTTCATTTATTTATGTATTTTTTTATTTAAAAGTAGTTTTCAGAAATCGCTACAAACTACTATTTGTTTATATCGCGCTACTCACTACTCTACTTTTTTCAAAAAGTAGCGCGCTACACTACAAACGGTACATACTGGAATCCGCCTAACCCCTTATCTCGAACCTGTCACCATGAGCCGCAGGGGGCAGAGGATTAGGAGAGTACAATAGGGACCGATAAGGTGAGCTGGACAGGTGATGACTGTCGCTGGACCCAGGGAAAAAAAAGTGTGCGAATGGGGAAACTTCTGTGATAGAGGGAGAAAATCCCTCCAAACATCCCTAACTTCTACAAGGGAGAAAACGTTTTTGCTAAGTTGCTAGGCCTAACGTTAAATTCTACATTGCCCTCAGCAGCTGGGGAAAGGAAAATTTTTTCCCCACCTTAGAACCAAAACTTTATTTCTGTGTACTCTTCTTACTTTATAAAGAAAACGTATCCTATGTATCAGCCCAAAAATAGTTTCAATACATTGATATACTCAGGGCCGCCGTTACCAGCGATGGGGCCCGGTACTAATTTTAATGCGGGCCCCCCCATGCACCCCCTCCCCCAAATTGCATATTTTTATGCCGTCGTTTCAGCACATTTGCAATTGTAAAAAAAAAAAAGAGAGAAAAAAAATTACGGAAAAACCTTTTTTTTATTACGAAAGTGTGCACCTGATTTTATTTTCACGTTATTTGTATCCAGAGGCGGATCAAGTGAAATGGGGGCCACAAGCGGTAAAAGTTTTAGGGGCCCCCCTCCACCCCACTCTAAAAGGGGGGGGGGAGAAAATCCCCCCCCCCCCCGAGAAAAAAAACCAGTACAGACCAATATTTTTTATTTGCATACCTCATATAAATTTTCGTCCAGATTTAATTGCAGCAAAATCATTGTTTTCCGTGTCGACGCGATTCAACAGTGCCTGTTCAATATACAGCAGGGGTGGCCAACCTTTTTGGGAAGAGCGCCACTATCTGGGGGGGAAAGGTGGGCGTGCCATTTTCAATTTTGTCAACAAGCTGAAATAATTTTCAAAATTAAAAAAAAAAAATTGTTGGCGGCTGACTATGTGATTTTAACTTAAATAGTACTTTTTTTCACGCAAGTCTGAGTAGTGGAGATTAAAATAATAATACACTTAAAACAAATCCGAATTTAAGAGTTGGCGTTAATAAACACTTTTATAGGTTCAGACAGTCGGGTTAGGCAACAAATAACATGAAACGTTTTATTCCAAAAATTAAACTGTTAGTACTTAATCTGGCTTACGAATTTATAACTTTTTTACCTAGTCATTAATTTTAGGTTGAGTTCTTCAAAAGCTAAAGAATATAAGTGTTTTAAGAGCTATCAATCAACATTCAACGGTATTTTGATTTTTATGCATTCATTAAAACAAACAATCTTTGTCCACAAACATATTTTTGAACCAAACTTAGAGCACCAGACTTTTAAAGCATGTTAATTTGAAAGAAAAAAAATGTCCGTACAAATTTGCAAAATCAATATAATTTGGATGACTTGCAGTTGAAGTAAGCTCCTATACTTGATTTCTAACGTTGCAAGATACAACAAGTCGACAATTTCAATTTGGGTTTTCGGTAACGTCTTGCAGAGAAATAGACGAAGAATTTGAAAAGATCAGTAAATTTTTATCATTAACTTCGGATAGCTTAGTTCCAATATTGATGTGAAATGTATTAATTTTGTTTCTCCAAAGTTAAGAGAAAGAAACTGAAGTTTTATTGCAAAAGATATGATTTATAGTAGTTTAAGATAGTTTTCCCCACAATCTTAAATTTAAATTATTTAGGCGCCGGATAATAAATTGTGAAATAGCTAAATTCAGTTGATTTTCTTCATTCTGATGTAAAAAGTACTCATTCCCCTTAAATGCAGCAACCACAAAAACGGAGAAATTCAGTTTTCGTCTCTCCTACTCGGTAATTCACGGAATATTTCCGCTTTTTTAAGGAAAAAATGTGTTTTGAAGCTAAAACGGAAATCTTCTGTTGAAATCGGTCGAAAACTTTCTGAAAATTCAGGATTTTTTTTAACAGGGTACGTGTTTTAAAACATTCTCACATATTATAAAACACTGTATGAGTATTTTTCCTTTGGATAGCTATCGCACATTTCAATAAAGGGGTAACTTGTCATCCTTTTCCTTTTCGCCAAGGAAACGATCATGAAACATTGTATAATCGACGTTTATTATTCTAATCTGATTCCTTGGCACAAAGAGCTTCTGATGAGTAATATAATGATACTTATAAAGTTTTCTTCCCGAATGATTTTCAAGCAGTGTAACAAAAACAATTGAAAGTACTCCGTGTTCTGCAACCAATATCGAATTTTATCCACTGTGGTATTTTACTTTTAGGCACAGAGTTAACTTCTTTGAACATTTCATCGTCTGTAGCTGAAACTATTTAGCGTAAATCCAAAATTTTGTCTACAACACCGAAAATTTCATTCGTGTTTCGTACAAATATGCTTTTCAAAGCATTGCCTGTAATGTCACTTTTTTTCTTTAGATGTCCGAAGCTAACGATAAGTATTTACAATATTGTAGCTTGGAAATTGTATGCCACCGCGTGTCATCCAATCGTTAGATTTATCAAAGGAAGGACTTCCGTTTTTGCAATATTTCTAAGAACGACATTATTTCTCAAATGTTTAAATTTTTTTCAGTAAGTCTTCGCGTGCCACTCCTAATGCTCTGCCGTGCCACACTGTCGCATGCGTGCCGCGGGTTGGCCACCACTGATATACAGTATGGCTAAGTTGTTAAGCATCTCTTCTCCCATTTTACTACGTAAATAATTTTTTACTCTTTTTATAACAGAAAACGATCTTTCACCTGATGCATTTGACATAGGTATTGTCAAAAATATTTTCAAAAATGTCTCCATGTTCGGAAATGTGCAAGACATCCCTCTGGATATACTTATAATTCGATTTCTGGTTAAGCATTTGATTTTAGACTTGATATGCAATCTGAAAAATGCTGTAGTCATTTTTACGATTTTAGTTTCAGTCTATATATAAAAATGGATGTATGTGTGTTTGTTTGTTTGGTTTGTTCCATATACAAATCCACAGTTTTCGTCGGATTTTTATCAAACTTGGCACAGAGGTTCCTCGATGCACTAGAATTCACATAGGCGAGGTTTTGAAATTAAAAAAAAAATCCAAAAAGCTCAAAATTCAAATTTTTTGTCTCAAAATGGCCATCTTCTTTCAATTTTGAATAGGGTTGGGCAATGGGCATTTTGCCGGAAAAATGGTATTTTTGCTGGGACATTGGGGAAACTTTTAAAAACCGGCAAAAATGAAAAAAAAAAAAAAAAAACTGACAAAACTAGAACAAATTGCTGGATAGCAAAAAATTTACTAAAAAACAGTATAATTTTAACAAATTACAATTGAGAGTAAAATCAGAAAAATAATTTGAAATTTCATTGGTGAAATTTCATGAGAAAGGAGAGATACTTTTAAAATTTGTATTGGGTTACATTATTCATGGTTCCATTTTATTACTAAATACTAAATGACTTAAATAAGAATGGGGAAAACAGAAGTGGAACTGCAACACAGTATTGCAGTTACATAAATGTTTAAGGTATATAAATTTCTATTTATTGTGATAACTTAAAATAACATTGCAAAGTTGACAAATTAAGGGTCATTCCACAGAAATGTCAACCTCAGCCGAAGGAAAAAAAAAAATACTGAAATGAAAAAAGTATCAAAAAATAAATAAATAAACAAATAAATGAAAATTATACAACATAAGAAATTTAAAAAAATTGAAAAAGTATTGCAATTATCACTAAGATTAGCCATAATAAACAGTTTGTAATGTGTTTACTGCTTGTTATTCGATGGTTACGTTAGTCACGTTACATTTAGTCACACTCTAGTCACGTTACATTTAGTCACACTCTATCTTGAGTAAAAGTGACACTCGAGACTAAAAAAAAATTAAGATTTAATAAATGTGTGTTATGTTTTTAAAAGCCAACTTTACACATTTTTCAAATATATCATTCAATTTTTAACACTTGCTTAACTTTGAGAAATGTTTGCCTCATAACATGAGCATTCACTTTCAGGGTTGCAAAAACGTTACGTTAGTCACGCTGCTATTTTGGTTGAAAAAATATCTACTGCCAGTAATTTTGTTTTAAATTCTTAGCAGAAATGATACATAGATACCATGTACATTGTAAATCCACCAGCATAACTAAAAAATATTTTTAATCCTTTAAGTTACAAGTAAAAGCAGTTACAAAATCAGCTCTTAATGTTACATTAGTCACTATGGAATGACCCTTAAAACTTTGTTTAAGTCTTTCATCAGAAAATGTTGATTCAAATGTATTAACTTTTTATCATCCTGTGCAGTTTTAATTAAATATTTTTATTTACTGTTTTACTTTTGATTGAGACATATTTTCAGGTGATTATAGGTCGTGCAAAGATAACTTTTGTTGCAATTAAGTACAGCTACACCCGTTCTAATATGCATTTGTCAGTTTTAAATGAATATGCATATTTTTCTACATTTATTATAACTATTGAACGTGTTTTGAATACGCTTAATATTTTCATCTTCAATTATTATAGATACCTTACACTTTTCCTCCGAGCATTTCCAGTAGTGTGTACTTTTTACTTTCCAATTAATCCTATACATGTGCTCTTGATAAATTAAAAGTTTGCCTCCCCGGGTCGATTCGATGTATCGGATACTCATTTTGAGACGTTATCGACCTTACAGAAAGCAGGAGTAAAAAAAATGGCCGACTTATAACTTAACAACCACCAACACGTTTCTAGTGGAAAGGGGGTTGGTAGGGACAAAAAAAAATTCCTGCAAAACCCTTCTTGAAATCCGAAAATCGTCCCCCTCCTTTGATTGACGTTATCTCTCTCCATAGGGCGTGACCCACTCGTCAAAGTAGCTCGCGTTATCAGTTTTAAGCGAACTACAGTGCACACCCTACAAACTACTAAAAAATGTAGCTACTATAGTAGTTTCGCTACTTGTAGCGCGCTACTTCCGACCACTGGTCTTGATAATGTCTGATTTTCTTAGGTAAAACCCTCCGCGTATTTACGCATGCGTCAGGTCTTCTTTGATCTTACCAATATAGGGGTGATATGTAAGATAACAATAAGAGGAAGAATAATAAGAAGCATTTTGAGCTGTATCAAACAACGTAGAACGATGCTAATTTCAAACACGGTAGTTTATTTGAACATGTCAAAAGGATAGCAATTGCAAGTTTTAAATCAGTGTTTCCCAGCTTTTTTGATCTCATCGCCCCCTTCAAGCTGCTGACTGACACCTATCGCCCCCCCCCCTTCTTCCGCGAAAAAATTAAATTTAGCACAATTGAACATCGATATTATCTCTATACTAGCACTACCCGCGCGGCGATGCCCGTGCAATAAATGTAACGGAAGTTTACTAAATAAAGTTTAATTCACTCTAACCCTCTGAAGTAAAATTATTATATTCTTTGATTCAAATGTGCACCCCAACCTTTTGAATTCCACTAAAAGTCATATTAAAGTTTAAATCAATTCGCCAAATTAACCAAAAAGGCAGAAAGCTAAGTAAGTAACAGGAGGTATTAATTACTCATATTTAGTCAATTTTCAAGGCTTAAACGCAAATTTAAACCACTGAAGAAAGAGTAGTTTGTCTGGAAAATGGATCTAGTGTTTTAGTTTTGCGTAAAGAGTTAAGCCTTGAAAATTGGCAAAATTTAATCAATTAATATCTCCTGCTCTAATTAACGGAGAAAAATGTGCTAAAACTTTTGTTTTTCAGAAAAAAAATGCTTTCCAGCTATATATAATGTTTGGGGGTGGGGGAAAGTTTTCCCCCTTCAATTATGCGGGATACACCAAAAATGAGACTAATTAATGAATTTAAAAATAACCAATTTGAAATGTAGAATTAGGCCTTCACGGGGATACACTCAAATTTTGTACCAAGATTCAGGTCTGTAGGTGCTGTGGGGGTTTCTGGCCATCGGTTATAAACATACATACAAACAAACAAACAGAGCCTGTCATTTTTATATATACATATAGACTAGCAATACCCGCACGGCGATGCCCGTGCATTTAAATGGGAAGGAAGTCCACTGAATAAATTTAAATTCACTCCAACCCTCTGAAGTAAAATTATTATAGTTGAAGCGGTATAGTAATTGGCCCCTTTAGCGACATCGTATTTGTACTCTCGAATAAAAAATAACTGAAATATTTCTGCGTAAATAAAAAATACTTCATATGATACTATATAATGCATTTAACACTTTTTCAAATATATTACTAGAAAAAAGTCAACGCAAAAACAAAATGTCAAATTGATAGTAATTGGCCACTTTATCATAGTTATTGGCTATGAAACCATACAGTTATTGGCCATGTAAATATTCAATGTTATACTGGATTATTCATATATATATGAAAATATTATACCTTTACATGAATATAGCATACCATTATATGAAGGTATTATACCGTTAATTGAATATATTTTCTATTCATTAAATATATTATAACATTATAGCATTTAATATCTTTCTCCATCTTTTCCTTTTCTATTTTTTGACTTCTCTTTATTTGTTTTAGTCTTCTTTAAAGCATTTCTTTCTGTACGGCTGCTTGTCCATTAAGTTTTCGTTTCTTTTCTTTATTTTTCACTCTTTTTGCTGCTTTTCTTGTTCATTGTTTTCAATAGCTGCTCTATAACTCTCAGAAACTCAGAAATATAAGATTGTTTTTTTTGTCTATCCTATTAAGAAATTTTCACTTACTTTTTGGCACATTTTGTTAGTAATCATCGATAAATTTGCTACAATGAGTGGTTTTGTTTAAAGTAGACGGTGTACGCAAATTTATAGGAGTTTTCAGAGGCGTTATACCAATTACCAATTGTTGCTGTTGTCACATTATCTTCATTAATCAGAATTGCATTTGCTGTTATAATTGTAGTCAGTATTGGTAGAGTTGTTTTTAAAAAAATCATTCTGGAAAAAAGCACCAATCTTTGTAGAACGGTCATATATTATTTAAAACTCCCTCCTGATATTTCGGTGCTTTTATCTCGTCCATTTCACCTCCAAAAATACTTTGGAAGTCTTTTAGAGACATGAGCTTATTTCATACATTAAACTCATCATCCGATTTTCCTGTTGCTAAACATTTAGAGTTATCAGTAGCATTCTCATCATACGGGGTCAATTACTATAATTTCCTAAAAATATTGTGAGAGTTATTGGCCACAGCAAAATTTTATTTGGCATCACAGCTATAAATCTCATAGTATTTTAAAAGCTGTAAATGTATTGAGTTCTTTTAAAATGCGCGTAAAAAGTTCTACAGTCTTACCGTTTTTTTATAAAAAACGACCTGTTTTTTTTCGGGCTCCAAGAAATCACAAATCACAAAATGACTTCAATCACCTAGCGAAAACTCGTTCATATATTTTAAACACTTTTTAAACATGCTGCCTTCACATATTTTTTGAAACCATCTTTAAACCAAAAGGTTGCCAGTTTTTACTTTCTTCTATATCTAATATATAGAAGAAAGTATTGGTTTCGTGAAAAATTTTCGAATGTCGAATTTTGACGGATTTGCACGTTTTGAGGTGCGCTGAGTCCATTTCGACCATTTTTGGAAATGTCTATCTGTGTGTCTGTCTGTGTGTCTGTCTGTGTGTCTGTCTGGTGTGAGTCTGTATGTGTGTGACCAGTTTTTGTGGCCGCGACTAGAGCAAAAACTACTGCATGAAATCGAACAAAATTTTTTGCACATATGTACCACCATGTGAACTGGTGCACCTGACTTTTTTTAGCGAATTCCTCCAAGGGGGGTGGAGCAATCGCACGTGATCTGCGCGGGGGTGATTGCTATATCTCAGGAACGTAACCGGCGGAATTAAACGAAAATTGGTCCATAGGTAGACCCTACTGAGTACAGGTGCTGATTCAATTTGTTTGTCAATATCTTGAAGGGGGGTGGAGCAATCGCACGTGTTCTGCGCGGGGTTGATTGCTATATCTCAGGAAGTAACCGGCGGAATCAAACGAAAATTGGTCCATAGGTAGACCCTACTGAGTACAGGTGCTGATTCAATTTGTTTGTCAATATCTCGAAGGGGGGTGGAGCAATCGCACGTGTTCTGCGCGGGGGTGACTGCTATATCTAAGGAAGTAACTGGCGGAATCAAACGAAAATTGGTCCATAGGTAGACCCTATTGAGTACAGGTGCTGATTCAATTTGTGTGTCAATATCTCAAAGGGGGGTGGAGCAATCAAAAGTGCTTATTTTGTCATTGCACCTACTGTATCTCGGGAAATATTGCTGCGATTTGAATGAAATTTGGAATAACACTAACCCAATATGGAAACAAGCATCGAATAAATTTTGGCGCCAATCGCCCCAGGGGGAGGGTGGGGTGATTTTTGCGCTTAGTCAACAATGCGAAAAATTAATTCATTAAAAAATCGTTTTCACGCTATTTAATTATCAAAACAGCTGAAAACTTTTAATGATTTGAAATTTTTAACTGTTGCCAATTTCTTTTGACTAACAAATAAAATGTTTGCAATTAATCTAAACAAGGCTTTTGTAATGATTTCCAATTTCGCTCATTGATTCTGCATTTGCAGGGTTATTACGATAATTGGGAAATTGGAGCTGTTTCCAATTATTCGGGCGAGTACGTATTTTATTTTGTAACTGGTTTAGCATTGAAGTTGAAATGGCCATACGGGGGCCAATAACTACCGTTTCCCCTACTCTTTAATTCAAATGAGCTCTACAACCATTTAAACTTCACTAAAAGTCCTTTTAAAGTTTAAAATAATTCGCCAAATAAATCAAAAAGATATTATGTTAAGTAAGCAATAGGAGATTCAAATTTAGTCAATCTTCAAGGCTTAACTCTATGCGTCAATTTAAACCACTGAAGAAAGAGCAGCTTGTATGGAAAATGGATCTAGTGTTTCTTTTTTGCGTACAGAGTTAAGCCTTGAAAATTGACTAAATTTGATTAATTAATATCTCCTGTTCTAATTAACGAAGAGAAACGCGCTAAAACTTTTCTTTTTCAGAAAAAAAATCCTTTCTAGCTACATATAACGTTTGGGGAGGGGGGAGGAGTTTTCCCCCTTCAATTATGGCGGATACACCAAAAATGAAACTAATTAGTTAATTTAAAAATAACTAATTCGAAATTTGGAATTTGGCCTTCGAGATGCATTACACGGGGATACGTCCGAATTTTTGTGCCAAGTTTCATGTCTGTAGGTGCTGTGGGGGCTTCTGGCCATCGGTTACAAACGTACAAGCAAACAAACCCGTCATCTTTATATATAGAGAAGATATAACATAATAATATGCTAAATGTAATATGTTGCCAAATGAAATGAAATAAGCTTCGAATGTGAAATGTTTTCAAGTGTAAATATATGTTTTAAGTTCAGTAAAAATAATGTTTGTCGCAGTATTAATAAGTTTATTGCAGCTACGGTCGATTTCCTGAAGTAATTTTTTAATTAAGCATTTCTGCCCTTATTTTTTCATTTTTAGACAAGGATTACAATATTTTAAACTTAAACGTATGCATATGTAGAACAATTTATTTCAGTAAAAATTACTGTAATTGCGATTAAATAATTTAATCCGCTGATATAAATATTTTCCTGAAATTAGAAAATTTGTCGTTTGACTGAGTTTTGAAATGAAAGATTCAATTCAAGCCCTTGCCAACATCGCCAAGATACTTGTTTCTCACAGGAAATGGGTAGAAATCCGTGATATCCCGGAAATAATCTGTGGAGTTAAGAAATTTTCTTTGCAGTGTGACTTTTAAGATTCAGCAATTTCTGTCGGACTCTGCGTATAATCCTCAAACTTCAATCAAAAACCGTGTTGTCGCTATTTTTACAGAATAAGAATGACTGCGTCAAAATAAATGAACACTACGCATTGCATGATTGACTTTTTTTTTATTGCTACATAAAACGAGCATTTAAGAACTTTTTCACTCTGAAACTGTCATGCCTTCAGGAAGGCCGACATATTTAAAACCAGTCTTTTTTGCCACCAGGGTTGATCCGTTGATCTTGTCTTTCAGCAGCTTGATGACCCCTTGAGCCACGAACTCAGGACTAGAGAAAATAATAACTATAGCAATCTGTCATTGCGCAAAAATAAATAAATTAAATAACACATGATTAAATGAATTAATTAAAGAAAATGAATTTTGTGACAACTTGAATTCAAATTATGTTTTTCGTCGTAACGAATAGGTGTGTGTTTGTGTCGGTATGTAGTCGTGTGTCTGTAGGACATGGGCATCATCACCCGTAGGAGCCGTTTGTCGTCCCGGGAGTTGGAGCACATCTCGAAACCGATCTGAAGAACGGACCACACGACAACGGAGGTCAAAAATGAAAATAAATATCAATTTGTCATTGCTCAAAAAATAAATTTGTACATCTTCAATGTAAATTATGTTTCTCGCAATCGCGAGTTGCGATACTCACATTTAGAGATATTTCCTCATATCTAAAGTATTCCCAAAAGTGGCACCATTTTACTTTCAACTCTAAATCACATCCTTTTTAGAACGCAGTATTGTGATTCGGCCGAGGCCTGGTGAGTACCTAGGGCAGAGCCCTCTACCTCACCGGTCAAACGTGATTGGAAGGTTTCCCCCGAAGGGAACTAGCGTTTTATTGGACGGTAAGCTAAGCCGTTATTGGGAGTATTTGGCATGTTGTCATGTTTAAAATTTTAAAAATTAAAAAGGGGGTAAGGAGGGAGTAAAGGAATTTCTTGGCACTTTTAGAAAAGGAAAATGAGTCCAGGTCAAAGAAGATCTGGACAAGGGCAGTTAATTTATCAATTTTACTTGGAGCATTTTTAATTGTCGGGAGAACAGTTTTAAATTTATGTATTAATTGTTTAATACTAAGGATTTCATTGAGCTCTTTAAATAAAATAATTAAGTCTGGAATATTGAACGCTTCTATAAGAGGGGTGGGGTCAGTTTCAGAATTTACAGGGGTGCTTGAGGGGGGGGAGCATTAATAACTGCGGCTGCATAACTTTTGGCTGGCTGAAAACGGTTACTCTTAAAGAGCGGCCGCTCGAGATGAATCTTTGGTTTTGGGTAGGCCCGGCAACCTCTAAACAAGGCTCCGTAGTTGTCCCCACAGTTTGCACAGCAAAGTTTTCCCCTAGTACTTTTATTGGAGCAGCTGTCTTTAGCGTGCTCCCCTCTGCACACTACACAGCGTAGGGGAAGACCGCCTATATTGGACCCTCTAAGAACAGGCCTGTATCGCTCAATATGAAGCGAAACAGAAATTCAAAATAGAGCATCATAAGCTAAATTTATTCAGGAACCGCCCTAGGAGCTTATATTTTCTGAAAATATAAAAATTATTTTTTAAAAAATTATCTTATTAAAAGTTGCAAAAGTCCAATTTAGGAATATATGAGCCTAAATTGAACCATGCGCTTCCTATATTGGACCATACCAGGAAATCATAGAATGATTTATATTTGAACTACACAGCTTTTTTCCCGGATTTGCAATAGAATTTCTTTTGCTTCGGCCTCACTTAGGCAGTGTTGATAAACTCGCCGATGGCATTTCATACACTTAATCATGTTTTGCACTTCATTTCTATGACAAATATTGCAATAAAAATTGTTTTGTGCAGTTTCTTTCTTCATCTTGTGACTTTTTCTACTGTATGCCTCTTTTATATGGCGTTAGAATGATAGCTGAGATTACCTTCCTTTTTGCTCCTTTTATTTTTTTAGGCAAAGGTGATATGTGAGCCGGCTTTAGAAAATCATTATATATATATATATACACTGCTCAAAACAATTAAAGGATATTGAGATTTTGGGTTGATTTTGCACCTAAAGACCATTTTGGTTGATTGATACATTATCGACTACACGTAGAAAGCTGTAAGACATAAAAATTACATTAGTTTGGTAGCAAAAAATGCTTTTTATTCAGCTTTTGGGTACAAAATGGAAAAAAGGAAAAAAACGCATTTTCTGAAAATGAGAAAAACAAATAAAAAAAGGGGGTTTCCTTTGAAGAAAACCACTTTTAGTAAGGGGTATGGTTTCCCCAGACAGCTAGCAGTGTTAAACACCTCTGAGGTATGGACTCAATGAGGGTATTAATGAGGGGCTGATGCATTCTACCCCACTCCTCCTGAAGAGCTCTTTCGAGTGTCTGGAGAGCTTCTGGAGGTGATAGGCGTTCAGTCACTCGTCTTCCTAGGATGTCCAAAACATGCTCTATTGGTTTCATGTCCGGAGAACAAGCTGGCCATTCCATACGTACGATTCCTTCTTCAAAAAGAAAATCATTCACCAAGTTAGCACGATGTGGACTGCAATTGTCATCCATTAAAATGAAGTCATCTCCAATTGCTGCAGCGTAAGGGACGACCATAGGTCTGAGGATCTCATCCCTATATTGATAACCAGTCAGAGTTCCATTTCGGAAGATATACTCGTAGAGGTCGGTTTGAATATCAAAGGAAATGCCGGCGTATACCATCACACCTCCACCACCAAATCTGACACTTTTGCGCACAAATGCTGGATTATTTCTCGTGCCACGTTCTCTCCAGATGAAAACCCGCCTATTATCAGGATGAAGGGAAAAACGGGACTCATCAGAGAACAGGATATTGCACCACTCATTTCTTCTCCAACTAACGTACTCCGTTGCCCACGCTCTGCGGGCACGACGGGGACTTGCACTTAATTTGACACACACCATTGGTCGACGGGCATACATGCCAACGGCGTGGAGTCAATTTCGGACAGTTTTTGTCGAAACACGGGTGCCAGCAGTGGAGTAAAGTTGTCGTTGCAGTTGAGTGCCACTCATATTTCGGTGTCTCCGAGCCGATAACGCTAAATAGCGGTCTTCATTGTACGTTGTAGCCGGTCTACGTCCTTGTCCTGATCTATGGTCAGCACTTTCAGTCTCTAGAAAACGGTTCCAGACCCTAGAAACTACATTTTGAGAAACTCCAAAGGTTTCCGGTACCTCGGCTTGTGTTTGGCCTCTCTCTAGTCTGCCAACAACTCTAGAAGCTTCTGAATTGGTCAAACGTCTTCGTTGAGACATGGCACACATAGGAACAATGCTCTTACAGAGCGTCGATCATTCTTTTCTGCCTTATCTTATAGTAAAGTGAGAGTGAAATTTCATTCGCTGCAGCTAAAGAGCCGTTTTCGACGTCAAACTCAAAATTTGCATACTATGAAGTTTGGAAATGAGCAAAATTTACATTTGTAACCCTCTTCTTCCCTTTTATGCAAAAAAAAAAGTTAAAAAATGTTTAAACCCATTTTTTTTATAGGAAACTCACAATATCCTTTAATTGTTTTGAGCAGTGTATGTACGTTTTTCCCCCAAAAAACATCTACGTTCACTTGACCAAAAATGTTGTTCCTTTGAGTTTTCAGAGTACCAAGACGACAAGAATAAATCTAGCTCGTTGTTTTTAATATTTATTCAGAGGAACTAATTGCGTTATCATGGTTACAAATGGTCGTCTGTGATTTGCGTTCATTCAAGACTTAACTCGAGCAGATTTCACATTGAAAAACGCATATTAGTTTACGTTACATTTATTTGTTCATATTTTGTGTTGAGCAGAATTATTTATACATTTTTTATTAACGTGGACAAGCAAAATTTCTGGAGATTCTGTGAGACTTTTCTGCTGGCCGGTACCGACCGGCTGACCCCCAAGTGGAGAATCGCTGGTATAGAACCCTTACAGGGCCGTAGATCTATAAGATCATAAGTCTATAAGATCAATCAAATTTGATTTCGCGTTTCATATTCTGTTTATTTTTGTTACGATAGATACTAAAAGGGTATTAACATGAAAAACGTTAAAAAAAAAAGATTCATCTTTTCAATGAAGGAAAAAAAAAATCGGGATAGATGAGTACTCATATAGGCGCATTCGAAGGAGTAGTATTGAAATTTTTATCTTACGACACTTATAAGATGTATTTTATATTGTGTTTGGTACTTACAAATTTAAAGAATTTTGGTGTTTTTTTAGTGGCATTAAAAATTTGAAGGGAAAGGTGTGTTGTTAAGAAATCATGTTTACTACAATAAAAATAAATACAGCAGAAAAAACACTTTATTTGTACAATTATTCAAAATGATAATTTCATTTTTCAAATGCAGTTTCAAAGTAAATAAGAAAATTAAAATGAAATAGCAAACATATTTTTTTCAGTGCGAAACTATGAAAAGCATTTTTTGGAACAGTTTTGAAAAATTTCGGAGGGAGTTTGAACCCTAAAAACCCACCCCTTAACAACGGCCCGAAAGCCTTATATAGTCATTTAGAGTAAATTGAAAAGTCTAGAAAATGTACTAATCCTTACGTCATGACTTCTGGCTTTTGCCTGACGTCCAATCCTTGAATCAATGACTTCGTCTTGATGTCATCCAGGATGTCAGTGTTAACGAACGAAGGGCAGAGTGCAGCGAAGAGAACTCCATCTTTGTCGAAATGGTGAGGTAACTGGAAAAAACTGGATGATTGGTGGCTAGTCCAGGGGGTGACTGCCCCCTCGCTTATCAAAGTTTTGATTGAAAAATTATTTTTTACTTGAGCAATTCCACGTCAGATCAATCACCTTCTTAACCGCACCATTTCCGATTTTAACAAAATTTGGCGTGAGGAACACATGACGAGGCAAGTATTACTGCCAATTTTTAGATTTTTATTTTAAATATTGTACGAAATACAGGGCTGTAAAAAACAGCAAAAAGTGCGAAAAAAACGAAAAGTGGTTTCTTGCTGTAACTGCTCCCCTTTCTTTTAGTAGAATAAAAATTCAAAAACTGTTGTAAAGCTAAAGAATAGAGCTGTCTATTGATATGTAACATGACTTTTTTGCGATAGGTTTAAGTTTCAAGGTCATTCATCGTTGTTTTTGACCTTAAATGTTCTACAAAATGTGACGCAAGAAAGTCATGTAATATATCAATCGAAAGCACGTATGCTTTAGCTTTACAAATGGTTTTGACATTTCTGTTTCTGCTATCATTAGGAGTGAAGTTTCCTGTCATTTAGCCTGAAACCACCGTTCTGTTTTTTTCGCACTTTTTGCTGTTTTTTACAACCTGTATTTGGTACAATTTTTAAAATAAAAATTAGCAGGATTACTTATCTCGTCATTTGTGTCCCTTACACCAAATTTTATACAAATCGGAGATGTCGAGGTCAAAAATGTATTAGATTTATTTATTTATTTGATTGATTTGACTGGAATTGCCCACTTAGTAGATTTCACAAATATAAAAGATGAAAAGTCCAAAAAAAGGGACATTTTCAGGTTATTTCATAAGAATGGAACTTTAAATCGACAGAGGGATGTCTACGGTGGCCATCCGTTTTGATTTTTGAGGCTACATAGGGCCGTTCCACGAAACGCCGCCATTTTCTCCCGCACGTGACCCACATATATTTCACTCTCAGTACTTCGCACGGCGATGCCCGTGCTATAAATGCAAAGGAAGTCATCTGAAAATAATTTACATTCACTCCAACCGTCTGAAATAAAAAATTATCATAGTTCTTTTAATTTACATGTGCTCACACAACCGTTTTAAATTTCCATCAAAAAAGTCCTGCTCAGGGTTGTGCCAGGATTTTGAACAAAAAAGATACTACGGCCTAGGGCCGTCTTTTCAAGTTTTTTCCAGGGGGGGGGGAGGGTCCAAACGCAATGCAATTTCTTTGGAAAACATAAAAAAGCACACCCATTTATATGTAAATATATTGATTTCTCAAAGCCAGGGGGTGCAATTAACCCCCCACTGCCCCGAAATGACAGACCTGCCGCCTCTCCTCTAAAAAAAAAAAAAAAAAAAACCTACAAAATCTACTTATTATTTTTTTAAATAAAACCGGGGGGTATCTATCTTTCTTTCTTTCTATCTTTCTTTCTAACTGTCTATCTATGTCACGCTTCTTTATCCTGAACGCCAATGAACTGAAAGTCGAACCAGGTACCGATAGATAGGTCATTTTTCAGGCTTCATTAGTTTTAATTTATATTATTATACGATTTTAATTAACGAAGATATCAATTAATTAGTGGTCAAATTTAAAACGATTAGGCTTAAATGATTAAATATGAAATCCATTGTTGCAAAACGTGGTTGCAATGAAACAGTAATAACAATGATAATGATAATTTTGAATGAAGGTTTAACTAAATCAAACATGAAACTCATTAGTGGGTCACGTACGTTGTACTGTTATCGCTAGCTACTTGTAATTTTTGAAATATAAATTAGTTGAAAAGCTATCTACTTACGTTAAAAACTGAGTATCTGACTGTCTGCTTCTTTCACTTGAGCGAGTTGAGCTTGCTGTAACTTTCCTCACCATTTTGAAGGCGCGAAGCATCTCAATAATTCAAATGGTTTTTTGATGCAGGAAAAAAGTAAATACGTGAAGCGCTTTTTAGCGAGCCGCATTGGCGATGAGTAGTTTGTTGAAACTTTCTTCACTACTTTAAAGGCGCGAAGAGCTCTCGCAGCACCGGGCCACGCTAGCTGCTTGGGGGCATTAGCGGGCCACGTGCTTAGTATGTCTTGAAATCTTGTGAACATTAAATTATAGCAAATAAAATAATATCAGAATGAGGTAAAAGTGTTCGGGAGGGGGGGACGTTATGCATCAATATGCTGAAGGAAGCTAATCTAGCTGTTCTGGCAGCTAGTTGAAGTTCTAAATATTTGCATTATTTTGGGAAATGAATGTTCTCATCTTTTAATAAAAAGTAATAATTTGAATTCTGAAATGTCTGACTTTTTTAATTTTCCTCCTATTAAAGGAATTAAAAATACCATTTATAAACTACTTTCTAACAGAATACTACAAAAAATACTACGCTCCTTATTTGGGCCAAAAAAATACTACCGTAGTATCAAAAATACTACATCTGGCAATCTAAAGTTTGAAACAATTCGCCAAATAAATCAAAAAGACATTAAGTGAGTAACAGGAGATATTAATTATTCAAATTGAATAAATTTTCAAGGCTTAACTCTATACGTAAATTTAAACCACTGAAGAAAGAGCAGCTTGTATGGAAATTGTATCTCCTGTTCTAATTAACGGAGAGAAACGTGAAAAAACTTTTCTTTTTCAGACCCCCCCCCTTTCCAGCGATGTGTAAGGTTATGGGGTGGGGGAAGGTTTCCCCCTCCCTCAATTATAGAGGATACACCAAAAATGAGACTAATTAATTAATTTAAAAATAACTAATTCGAAATTTAGAATTTGGCCTTCGGGGATACGTTCGAATTTTTGAGCCAAGTATCAGGTCTGTAGGTGCTGTGGGGGCTTTTTGCCAGCGGTTACAAACAAACACCGTCATCTTTATATATATAGATTAAAAACTAGAGATTTAAAAAGGTAATGAACAAAGTTTTCTGCCTCACACCAGTTTGTGATTTCTTAACCTACAAAATTTCATTCATTACGCTTTAAAATCACTTCTTTTTTGTGAAATAGGGTCAAGCGGGGTAATCCAGAACAAGCGACATTAGCGCTACTGTAAGCAATGAAGGAACACCCCCCACCAAATAGCAGTAGCAACTGGAAGTTCACGTCTTCATTATAAGGTTAGGGTGGTTTTTTACTTCCTTTTAAGTAGTAAAGGAAGTATTGTGATCTCGAAAAAAAATCACTCAAATTTGAGTCTAAATTTTGATTTTGCTCGCCCCCGAATGAATGTTCAGTAGTTTTTTCGACCTGTCAGCACGTGCATATGTACCTACCAACATATAAGCCGCCGAAAAATCCTTTTCAGCCACCCCTGAGTTAATTACGACGAGTTTTCTCGTGACGTCTGCATGTACGTGTGTGCGTACACTGTTAAAAAAATTTCTTGAAAATAACGAAAAAATATACGGCAGCTGAGTTGCCGGAGTGTTTCCGTTTCGTTAATTATATTTCCGTGATTTTACGGGAAAATGACGAACAGAGCGTTCGTCATTTTTCCGTTAGGCATTTTTTCGTTTCGTAATTCTCCGTTCTTCATTTTTTCGGTTCTTATTATCCCCGCTTATACGTTATAGGCTTAACCTATACGCTTTGACTTATATGTATACACGCAAGATGGAAAATTATTTAAATTTTGCAAATTAACAAGCGCTTTTATAGCAGCTTAATATCAATAGCAAATTATCTATGGAAGTTCAATAAATTAGTCCTTTAAGTGTCGCAAAATGCGTAGATTGTGTAGAACAACAAATGCACAAATTGAAATTTTAAGAAACATTTGAAAATTTGCGAAACAATATAAACATATAAAAAGAACAAACATGGGTAATGTGCTGCCTTATCTTTTTCGTTTGTTCTTTTTATATGTTTATATTGTTTCGTAAATTTTCAAATGTTTCTCTAAAGTTTCTTAAAATTTCAATTTGTTCATTTGTTGTTTTTTCCAATCTACACATTTTGCGCCACTTAAAGGACTAATTTATTGAACTTTTATATATAATTTGCTATTAATATTAAGCTGCTATAAAAGCGCTTGTTTATTTTGCAAAATTTCAATAATTTTCCATCTTGCATATGTAAGTATAAGCGTATAGGTATAAGCCTATAATGTAAAAATGTGGGTGATTAAAATATGGGAAACTGAGAAACAGAAAAATAGAGCAATTAAAAAAGGAGCGTAAACTAGCTCACCGGAAAATTATATATATATAAGACAAAATGATGAGCAAAAATGTAAACTTAAAACTCTTACGAATTTTGTTTTTTAGAAAAAGTTTGAAAATATCCGCTCATATACTTCAAACTTTTAAGCATCTTGCCTTTAAAAAAAAAAATACTAAAGCAATACAAGAATTGGCTTTTTTTTTTTCATTAAAAATTTTAGTTCATTAAAATAACATAATTTTTTTGAAAAGATTACATCAATCTCGCATAAAATACTCAAATATTTTGAAGATGGAATGATCAATGCATAGTATTTCTGAGCGCATAACTTCAAAAAATTAAAAAGTATTAACAAGGTGCATTATTTTAAAAATATTTTCTCTTATGTTTGAATAAAAATTAAGTTCTTCCGAAAGTTCTTTTTACTTCCTTTTACGTAGTAAAGGAAGTATTGTGATCGCGAAAAAAAAATCACTCAAATTTGAGTCTAAATTTTGATTTTGCTCACCCCCGAATGAATGTTCAGTAGTTTTTTCGACCTGTCAGCACGTGCATATGTACCTACCAACATATAAGCAGCCGAAAAATCTTTTTCAACCACCCCCGAGTTAATTACGACGAGTTTTCTCGTGACGTCTGTATGTACGTGTGTGCGTATGTGGGTCGCATAACTCAAAAACTATATACCGTAGAAACTTCTAGCTTGGTATGTAGGCTCTGAATATGGTCTAGTTGTGCACCTCCCCTTGTGGTTGCATTTGAATGTTCCCAAGGGGGTGTTTTACCCCTTTTTTGGGGTAAATCAGTGTTAATTTCAATGCAGACTCAAGTGATATGATTTGGCGCGACCACTTGGCGATATGTCGCCAAGCTTTTGGTCGCCAAGTGTTTGACGCCAACTTGGCGACATATCGCCAAGTTAGCGACAAATTTGGCGAAAAAATTTTTTTTTTTTTAATTTGGGTTCAACTTGGCGCTATTGGCGATATTTTGCGAAAAATTCACTGAATGATATTAAAATCAGCAATATTTAGAAAATGAACTATTGTTAAATATTTTTTACATTGTTTCGTGGCAGATTAGGGGAGTAAATATTTGAATTGTTACCTTGCTCACTCCAAGCACTTTTTTTGACACTTAAGGCAACTACTAAGAAATTTACACGTAAAAGGAAGTAGTGTGGGGCCCATATTAGATTTTTTCCTTTCTGAATTTGAAACATTCGTGGTTCCTTAAAAAAAAAATCCTGTATTGTTACTGATTTCCTCTATTTTCATATATATTTACGTTATGGTGTTCATAGTGATCAACACTTTCAGAAATGCACTCAAAATTAACGAATTTTCTTTGTTTTTGATGAAATCACTTCCAAGAATATACCCCGAGCGAACATTTCGTAATTTTTTGGGGATGAATTTCGTCAAATGTAGCGAAATATTTCTTTATCCTAGTATCGTCAAATTGACAATCATTTTCGTAGTTTTGACAACATTAATTTCGTCACATTAACGAAGTAAAGTCATAAAGTAAAAAAGCTAAGTTTTGAAACTAAGCTTTTAAATCTTGATATAAAATTACAAAAATCATTTCACTAAATTTTACTAACCCTCAGCACCAGTAAGTTTATACATGCAACTACTAAAATGCACAATTGGTTTACATCATGAAATAACTAACTGTTAAGTCTGGACTCAGATTAAAATAAAAATAGCAGTAACAAAAATAAAAATTCTTACCTCTTAAATAAAAATTTTAAATTTTTGTTGATCAAAAAAGGCAACAATAGAGCGAGTAAATTTTAAAATATACTAACACGCCCTTTTGTTGCCCATTTTGATTCTATCCATTGCCATAAACGAAGTCTTCTTAAAAATGTTGAGCTAGAAAATGCTGGATACCGAATAACACATGAAAAGATCCAAATTATTTTTCCAGTCAATTTGATTAACTATGCAGAATCCTGGAACAATTCTTCTTCGAATGCTATCACAATAGTCAACGCTCTTCGACGAAGCATTTTCAAATTGAAACAAAATGGCGCACACATAATAACGTCCTGAGGAACACGATTAAATAACATTCGACAGTGATGTTTTTTGTAAAGTAGCTATCCAAACGACGAGACACCAGATGTCCTCTTTTCCATGCTAATGCGAATAATACAGCTTTCACAGAAGCGTAAACATGCACATTAATTCTCGATGACTTTGCGTTACTTTTGCTGCGCACTTTGATTCAGTTATGAATCATTTATGCTGCCGTCGTTTCTGCGCACGCGCAAGTCTCTTCAGACTGTATCTAACTCACTCGTTCGGTTATATTTCAACCACAAAACCGGGTAAATTCCGTTTTTTGTTTCTCCAACTTGGTAATTCACGGAATAGTTCCGTTTTTTCAAGGAAAAGTTCTGTTTTGAAACGAAAACGGAAATTTACTGTTAAAATCAGTAAAAATCTTCCTGAAAATTCAGGTTTTTTTAAACAGTGTATGTATGTATGTGGGTCGCATAACTCAAAAACTATATGCCGTAGAAGCTTCTAGCTTGGTATGTAGGCTCTGAGGATGGTCTAGTTGTGCACCTCCCCTTGTGGTTGCATTTGAATGTTCCCAAGGGGGTGTTTTGCCCCTTTTTTGGGGTAAATCAGCGTTAATTTCAATGCAGACTCAAGTGATATGAATTGGCGCGACCACTTGACGATATGTCGCCAAGCTTTTGGTCGCCAAGTGTTTGACGCCAACTTGGCGACATATCACCAAGTTAGCAACAAATTTGGCGAAAAAAATATTTTTGAATTCGGGTTCAACTTGGCGCTATTGGCGATATTTTGCGAAAAATTCACTGAATGGTATTAAAATCCCCAATACTTAGAAAATTAACCATTGTAAAATATTTTTTGCATTGTTTCGTGGCAGATTAGGGGAGTAAATATTTGAATTGTTACCTTGCTCACTCCAAGCACTTTTTTAACACTTAAGGCAACTACTAAGAAATTTACACGTAAAAGGAAGTAGTGTGGGGTCCATACCTGATTTTTCACTGATGTGGCATCACTGTACCCGCCATTTCCGTAGTTATCTTAACCCTTCTCACAAAAGTTGTTAAACAGTTTTTCACAGTCTTCAATTTCCATCCTGTTTGGGCTGATAAAATTTTGGTATGTTTTTGTTTTCATTCTATTTGGCTTCAGTTATTAAGTCTTTACAGGAATCAACTGGAGTTTTGCTGTCTCTTATTTTTAACGACCTACAGGAAGGTGTACATAATAAGCCCGTATTTTTCTAGGTAGTAGTTTTTTTACAATACAAGTCCAATTTTATGTTCCAAATAGTTATTTTGACCATTTAACTGAGCCATTGACGTTTTGTTGTTGTTGTTGTTTCTAATCTCCAGTCTGGTCCGACGGAGTCAGACCAGATCAACGAATCCGTTGACATTAATGAAATCCGATACCAAAAGGGGAGTAGTATGGATATCCTCCCCGTTCAAACCCAAACAGTCCAAGATATGTTGAGGGAAAGCCTGGTCATGGTGGCACTTAGGGCAAAGAGGATAAGTCTTACTGCCCTCAGAATATTTAAGGCCTTTTATGTGACCACTGGCAAGTCGGGACAGGCAAGTGTTGGACTGCCTGTCGCATGAGAGAGATAAAGAGAGTCCCGGTTTTTTTCCTTTGTACCAGTGATGGGAGGGGGGAATTAACCACTTCTCCTTATTTTGGGCCTTTTTCCTCGAAAACTATTCAAAAGATGTAAGCTCTGAAGTAGAGGGGATGGGATTGTTTAATCTCTCCTTGGCTAGAGTGTCGGCCGATTCATTTCCGTGGATATCTACATGAGACGGGATCCATTGGAAATGGACTACATGTTGGAGGGATATGAGCTTTACTTTATGCAAGATAGATAGACTGGTTTTATCTCCTATGTAGACCCAGTTCTTGAGATGTTGAATTGAACTGCGTCTCTCGGTAAGTATCCAAAGGTCACCATAGCAATTCTCGCTCATAACTCTTTCTAGCCCCACGTCGATTGCTATTAGTTCGCTTCGAAAAATAGAACAGAAGTCTGGGTTACGTTGTTTTATAGAGTATTTGACACGAGAGGTTTCAATTTAGATTCCACTACCTGAATGATTATTTATTTTACTGCCATCAGTGTAGATTTTGATATCGTTTAGGGGGATGTTATTTATGATTTCCAAGGCTAGTTGTTCAAAGAAGTCTGGCAAACAACCTTTCTTGTTAAGTGTGGTAGAGAGGTCGCAGTGAAAATTAACACCGGAAAGTTTATCGAAAGTGTTTAGATTACAATGTAGATGAAATGGTTCCACATTTTCTGCTATTAAATTTTGAGATTTGACTTTACTAAAAGGACTATACTTCTTAAGTCTCTGGTTGTAGGTCCAGCTGTTTAGATAACTAGCAGTTTTGTGGTTTTGGTAAAAACTGGAGAGTTTATTAAAATACTTAACCAAACAAGCCTGCCGTCTAAAATGAACAGTGCAAATCTGCTTCGAAAGGAACAATTTTTGAAGGACGGCTGCGTTTAAGTCCCGTGATGATGCGCTTGACGTTTTGTAATGGTTTATATGAAATTGTCTGTAAGTTTGAACGTCCAAATGCCTCGCACTTATATGAAAAAGAAACCACCTTCTCAATACACCAGTGAAGACTTTTTGAGGGCTGCGACTGATATTAAAAATGGTAACATGACCTGCAGAGAGTCAGTGGGCACCTACGCCATCCCTATGGGTGTTTTGCACAACAGAGTTAAAGGTAAAGTCAAAATTGACAGGATTTGAGCAAGTCGTCCAACGGACATTCCAACGGATGTGGAGCTAACTTCAGCAAAATATCTAATTGCTAGGGCTTATATGGGGTTTCTTTGTGACAAGGAAGAGTTGAAAAGCCTTATTCAAGAATTGCTTTGGCTAATGGGTTGCACGTCCGATTCAAAGATGGAAAACCAGGTCATGACTATCACATTAGTTTCATGAAGTAGCATTCGAACATTTCTCTAAAAAGACCAGAAATCCTACGAAAATCTAGAAAGAAAGCCAGATATCCCTTTGTGGTATATCATTTTTATGATGAAGTCAAGGAATTCACTGAAAAGCCAGGGTAAGCCATGGGGAAAAGCATGTTCATATTTACCCCATGTACTATGGTGTGATTATGAACAATTGGGGTAATTAAGAGCAAGGATTTTTAAAAAACTTCCATCAGCCAAAAAAAAAAAAAAAAAAAAAAAAACGGTCGCGCAGTGTAGCACAGGAGTTAATAGTTGTTTCCGATGGGTGTCTTAATTTTTTAATAGGACATGGTGCTCCAGAGAGCAATTAGCGTGCGAAAGTGTAAAAATTTGTTCATAATTACCCCTACTGACCCTACAGGAGCGTCACGTGCGGGACAAGGTGGCGGCTTTTTTGCGGAATGGCCCTATTCAGTATTTTTTTTTTTTGGGGGGGGGGAAGGCGTGATTTAATCAGTTATGTAATAATCCAACAAACTCTTCATAAAAATAATAACACTGTCGACCCCGCTTAATCGAGTAACGGTTAAAGGAATACCCCGCTTATAGGAATAAAACATCACGGAACCGAATCTTCCCTATGCTATGGACGTAATGTTAAAGATCCCCGCTTAAACAAATCCTCCGCTTAATCGAATAATATTTATTGGAACCGACATTATTCGTTTAAGCAAGGAGAAAAAGTAAAAATTACTTTGAATTTTGACATCTTGAATTCAAATTATATTTTTCCGAATGACGAATTGCTATAGGTGCAGTACATGGGTGCCACCACCCGAAGGAGCAAGGTCCGGTGGATGTCCCGGGGGTGGAACACCCGAGTGCAACATGTGGCAGACTTCGAATCCAGTCTGAAAAGGGACTACACAACTGAGGTCCAAAGTGAAAATAAATAGCAATTTTTATACCGTAAAGTCGGGTTACTTGGACCCTAAGGGGTTACTAGAGCCCATTACAGTAAAATGATAAAATCTAGGTTTGGTACTTATTAGTTGAAGACTTGCACGTAGTTCCTCGTTTCTCCTCTAGGTAGAAGCACTCTGCAGTCTCTAATGCTAGTACCAAACCCAGATTTTATCATTTTACTGTGGGCTCAAGTAACCTCCTTGTGGGTCCAAGTAACCCGACTTTACGGTATCTAAAAAAAAAAAAAAAAAAAAGGCAGCTTCAAATGTGCTGCCTTTTCTCCCCCCCCCTCCACATACACAAACATTTCTTTTGACCTCAGCGTTTTTAGTGCACTAGCCGCCTCTGGAAGATAGTTTGTAAATATCCGTTTTGTTCTGAATAAATATTTCCATTTAGAGTTGAATAACGCAATTTTTTCAGTTATTTAAGTACTGTCGGCCCCGTTTAAACGAATACTGTCGGTTCCAAGAAATATTATTCTATTTAGCGGGGTATTTGATTAAGAGGGGGGCTTTAACATTACGACTATGGCATATGTTCTGGGCTGTTTTATTCGTATAAGCGGGGTATTCGTTTAGCCGTTGCCCGATTAAGCGAGGACGATAGCATAACTAAAATTAATTAAAGAGATATATTACATTCTTAATTTTTAAAAAGTATAATCTCTTAAAGTGTTGAAAATTTCACTCGGGTCGGGTGCGAAAGTAAGAGACGGAATGGAGAAAAATTAAGAAAATTAAGGTCCACTTTTGTAAAACAGATATTTTCGACACTGGGTTGTTGTTCTAAAATATATATAGGAATACACCTGATAGTTCCTTGATAAAATAAAAATAAAAAAAAATCTTTTTCTTACGTAGTTTGTCTCATCGCAAGGGCGTATACACTGCGATGCAAAAGTTTAAACAAAATACAAATACATGAATAAAAATAAAACTACTCGGCGAAATACTTTCAAATTTCTACTGCAGGTAGACAATATGGTTTCAAATACTTGTCTGGAGTTTTTAAAAATATAACTGGAACCAAATTTTGGAAATAATAAAAGGTATTTTTTTTTCACTGTTGCAAAAAATTAGGCAAAAGTCAGATTTTATGCAAATATCCCTTGAAATGCGATTAGTGCAGGGAAGGCGGGACTTTTTTCTTCGACTTTGAAGCGCAGAGATTGCTCAATGAATAATCTAAATCACAAAATCTCTGTAGTTCTCCTGTAAAGAAGATGAGAAAGTTTGGAAACCAAAATTTGAAAATGAACGTACTTTGTTAATTTTTCGTCTTTTAAATCAGGCCTAGTATTGTAGTACATTGTTTTTTACTTCCTGTAGAGCACATTCAGACATGCGTATCGATCAAAAAGGCCAAGGAAAATTACATTTCTTAGGAATGAATGAATTGAAAAAACGTCTCGAACTGACGATTCGCCCCTTAATCATACAAAACTTCAACTTGAGTCAAAATCAGCACGTGACAGCATAAGAAGATGAACAATTAAAAAAGGAATTGTGCTTGAACCTTTTCGGAAATAGTTTCCCAAATAAGCCAGATTTTAATGGGAAAAGCAGCATATGCATCATCGTGACTAAAAAATGAATGTTACTTTCTCTGATGAAAATTGTTAATATTTGGATCGCCTGGATGGATTATTATTCTATTAGCGTGACTTCAGAAAAGATCCGATGAGCATATGCTATGCTGCTTTGACCATTAAAATCTGGCTTATTTGGGACACTGTGTCCGAAAAGGTTTACTCACAATTCTTTGTTTTTTTTATGCATCCCGATTGAGTTATTCATCTACTTATGCTGTCACGTGCTGATTTTGAACCATGTTGAAGTTTTGTATGATTAAGGAGCGAATCGTCAGTTCGAGCCGTTTTTTTATGCATCCCGATTGAGTTATTCATCTACTTATGCTGTCACGTGCTGTTTTTGAACCATGTTGAAGTTTTGTATGATTAAGAAGCGAATCGTTTGTTCGAGCCGTTTTTTCAATTCCTTGTTTCTTAAGAAATATATTTTTTCTTTCCCTTTTTGATCGATACACATGCCTGAATTTGCTCTCCACGAAGTAAAAAACAATGTACTACCATACTAGGACCGATTTAACGAACTAAAAATTAACAAAGTGCGTTCATTTTTAAATTTCGGTTTACAAACTTTCTCATCTTCTTTAAACGAGAACTACAGAGATTTTGGGAGTTTGATTATTCATTGAGCAATCTCTGCGCTTTAAAAGTGAAGAAAAAAGTCCCGCCTTCCCTGCACCAATCGCATTTCAAGGGATATTTTCATAAAATCTGACTTTTGTCTAAACTTTTGCATCAGTGAAACAAAAAAAATGTCTTTTGTAATTTCCAAAATTTGGTTCCAGTTATATTTTTAAAAACTTCAGACACGTATTTGAGACCATATTGTCTACCTGCAGTAGAAATTTGAAAGCATTTCGCCGAGTAGTTTTCTTCTTAAGCAGATATTTGCATTTTGTCTAAACTTTTGCATTGCAGTGTATAAGGGCCCTCCCAAAATCAGCATTATTATTTTTATTTATTTATTTTTTTGTAATAAAACGTCATTCGGTTGGCATAAAAAAATGAAAGAAAAAGAAAATAAAAATAACAACCCATTATGCTCTCTATACTTATCAAAAATGACCAAAAGCGAAACTGCAGTGTGGAAAAATTTCCGGAGGGACTCCTTGAATCCTCCCTATTCCTTTTACGTCACTGCAGAACACAGATAGCTTAAAATTACGTTTTTAAAGCTTTAGTTTCAGAAAATGTCCAAATTAAGCCCCGACCCCCTAACATCACCAAATGTAGTGTAAAATTAATTTCAATTCTGAAAAAGAAGTTCCATCCCCTTTTCATTTTCGCTATCACCACTGAAAAATTGATCCATACATCTCCAAAAAATTGAAGATCTGGCATTACAGCAGTCTAATAAATTTAGATTGCGAAAAGAAAAATAAAGTGGGGTGGAGGCTAAGCCTAGTCATATGGGGCCCCTCCAAAAATCTAACAACGCCACTGCCTCATCGGAATGCAGCGAGGGTGGAATGAGCAAAAGTCCCTTCAAAATATTTGATCTTAGCATTATTGCTTAATACACTGCTCAAAACAATTAAAGGATATTGAGATTTTGGGTTGATTTTGCACCTAAAGACTATTTTGGTTGATTGATATATTATCGACTACACGTAGTAAGCTATCTATATCAATAAAACTGAGTGAATGCTTGTATGTTTGTTTGTATACTTGTTCTCTATACAAATCCACAGTTTGCGTCAGATTTTTATCAAACTTGACACAGAGGTTCCTTGATGCCCTAGAATTCTCATAGGCGGGGTCTTGAAATTTTAAAAAATCTAAAAAGCTCAAATTCAAGTTTTTTGTCAAAAAATAACCCTTCTATAGGAATCTAGCCTATTATTAGGCCTATTTTTTAATCGACATGAGCCTTTAGGTTACAAATTGATAAAATTTATGGTATTCAAATATTAGCATTTTCCAACAAAGATTAAAATTAAAACAATGAATTTTCCTTTCAAGGCTCACCTATTTCATTTTAGCATGAAATAAGTCAAAAACAATTATAATTCATGTTCTCATTTGGCACAAAATATGTATGATACAGAATTTTTTTTCCTATCCTCCTATCAGAGGAATTATGCAAAAACATGAATTAAAAGCCTTATACATGTTTCGCTTTTAGCTGGTGCTATTTTTCTGTGAACTTTCCGTGATAATTAAGTTCTTTTGGGAGTTTGTACCTAGAACTTTTTGTACAACCATGTGGACTGAATTCAACCAAATAAGAGGTATGTTGCAATAATAAAATGGCCTTTAAAATCAGAAAATAGCCTTTCTAGGCCTATATTTGTAATCAACATGGACCTTTAAGCATACAACTTGATAAAATTACGGATATTTAATCCTAATTTTTGCGAGCTTATTTTAGTCCTCCTATTAGAGGAATTATCCAAAAATGTGGATTAAAAACCTCATACTTTTTCGCTTTTACTTGATGCTATTTTTTTTTTGTGAATTTTCCGTGAATCCTGTTTTTCTTCCAGATTTTAACCACTCTCCAGATTTTAACTACCTATGAGACAGATTGATGCAAATTTTTATGTACCCAAATAAGAATAGAATTCTTCCAATTTTTTTTTATTTTCTGAATGCTATGTTGTATTAATACGCACCCGGGCAACGCCGGGTATAAAGCTAATAAGAGATAAAAATTACATTAGTTTGCAGAAAAAAAATGCTTTTTATTCAGCTTTTGGGTACCAAAGGGAAAAAAGGAGAAAAAAAAAAAAAACACATTTTCTGAAAATGAGAATAATAAATGAAAAAAGGGTTTCCTTTGAAGAGGACCACTTTTAGTAGGGGGTATGGTTTCCCCGGATAGCTAGCAGTGTTAAACACCTCTGAGGCATGGACTCAATGAGGGTATTAATGAGGGAGCTGGGGTATTCTGCCCCATTCCTCCTGAAGAGCTCTTTCGAGTGCCTGGAGAGTTTCTGGAGGTGATAGGCGTTCAGCCATTCGTCTTCCTAGGATGTCCCAAACATGCTCTATTGGGTTCATATCCGGAGAACACGCTGGCCACTCCATACGTACAATTCCTTCTTCAAAAAGAAAATTACTCACCAAGTTAGCGCGATGTGGCCTGCAATTGTCGTCCATTAAAATGAAGTCATCTCCAATTCCTGCAGCGTAAGGGACGACAATAGGTCTGAGGATCTCATCCCTATATCGATGACCAGCCAGAGTTCCATTTCGGAAGATATGGAGGTCGGTTCGACCATCAATGGAAATGCCGGCGTATACCATCACATCTCCACCACCAAATCTGACACTTTCGCTCACAAATGCTGGATTATTTTTCGTGCCACGTTCCCTCCAGATGAAAACCCGCCTATTAACAGAATGAAGGGAAAAGCGGCGCTCATCAGAGAACAGGATATTGCACCACTCATTTCTTCCCAAATTAATGTGCTCCGTTGCTCACTCTCTGCGGGCACGACGGTGACTTGCACTTAATCTGACACACACCATTGGTCGACGGGTTTGTGTCGAAATACGGGTGCCAGTAGCCGAGCAAAGTCGTCGTTGCAGTTGAGTGGCACTCATAGTCTAAGATCCCACCGCAGTTTATCTACACTCATAGCGTACACTCATGACGTATATTTCAAATTAAAGCTGATTTTTTTTCTGAACGTGATGCACTATGTCCGCCTGTGTAAAAGTGCCCGAAACCTATAGGCAGCCTGGCCTAAACAGGTCACATGAATGTAGTATTTCTGCACTCATAGCGTACACTCATGACTCATATATCAAATTGAAGCTAATTTTTTTCTGAACGTGGTGCACTAAGACTGCCGATGTAAAAGTGGCCGCAACCTCTAGGCAGCCTGGCCTGAAGTTTAGGGTCCAAAATTTCAAATGGTTATAAAAGACGGAAAAATCGGTCGATTCTTTTGCTTTTTTTACTAAAATTATTCTTAATGTGAGTACTTTTTCGAAAAA
>JAXGGA010003927.1:0-95266 GCA_038373865.1 Uloborus plumipes | reverse complement strand
CCTTCAGGAGAATCTTAAAAATTTGAAAATGTTGGATGATATAGCAGAAGACTAGTGGGCCATTCCATGAAAAGTGAAATCAATTGGTCAAAAATTCATATTGAAGTTATGTTGCTCTGTTATACATCATATTTTATTAATCTTAAGAAATAAATTTCAGTTACATGCCGACATAATTAAAAATTTCAAAATCAGAATACCAGAAACTTTAGTACTCGTACCATATTATGCTATGTACATGTATTGCTCATCCTGTGCTTTTTACCTATTTAATTGAAAATTTACTTTTGCTACGGACGTAACATAGAGCCATTTGTTATGTCCGAAATGTTACGTCTGTAACAGCATTAATTTAAAAACTAAATCAGTTGCAATATTTTTAACTATGGTGGGCAATTACTATAAGAATTTGCCAAAAGGACCATTAAGGGTTTTTTTTTAATTTTGATTTTTTAGGACGTAATGACAACTTTTGCTTCTTTTTTGTTACAAACGTAACATCAAACTTCTTTTTTTCAAACTTCAATTATACCATTTAGATCAATTCAAAAGAAATTAATGAATGCATATTATTATAGTACCGTCTTAGTAGTTAAAATTGTGCTACAAGTAGCTATTTTTGTTTTTATTTTTCGATGAGAAATATGCATTTGAAAATGTGTTCTTTTTTCTGATTTTTTTTATAAGTTCGTGAATATCGTACTTAAAACTAAGAAAACAAGTATTAGTCTAACTCTCACCAAAAAAACCAATGCAGGATTCTTAAAATATACATCTTAAGCTTTAAAATGATGTATAACATAGCAACATAACTTCACATTTCTATGGCATATAGTTTTTGAGTTATACGACGTACATACGCACATACATACATACGCACATACATACGTACATACAGGCGGCACGAGAAAACTCGTCCTAATTAACTCGGGAGGGGGGGGGTTGAAAAGGTTGTTTCGACTGGTTATATGTTGGTAGGTACATATGCACGTGCTGACAAGTCGAAAAAACTATTCAACGTTCATTCGGGGGTGAACGAGAGGTCAAGGAAGTTATTTACCCCCTCCTTAGATTACTCACTTTTAGGCGTTTTTAGGCACTTTTAGTGTTACAGATCTGATGTTAATATGAGCTACATATCTTTCAGTCTTCATTAACATCTCTAAAAATGATATCATTTCCTTGCATTTTTAAAATAGAATTAAGGTAGTTATATTAAAATATATATTAGGTAAAAAATCAAGTTTCATTATAAAAATTTCTTAGAAATAAAAATGAGCGATAAGGTTTTTAGATAAAATAAATTATGAGATTACCAAATCCAAGCTAATAAAACATTTGTTTTGTTTTGCAACAACACACAACTTAATAAATTTCTTGATCAGAAATTCAAATTTAGCGTGCTAGTTATTATCTAGTTATTTAGCGAAGTTATGAGAAATTGAAGCACCAAGAAAAAAATAATAAATAGATAAATAAAATAATAATAATTAATTAACTTAATTTCTGCAGTGTCAATTTTTCTTATTTTACTAACTTCTATTGTTAGGTCATACAAACCACAAATGAAGCAATTGTACTAAAACTCATTGCTTTTCATTTTTTAAGAACAAAAATATTCAATATATATGGCTAAAACCTATGATTTTTGCTTTTTATAATTCTGAAACGTGTGAGTTAGTTCTGTAACATATTCGCTGTTTTTCAATGTTACCGCTCTGACTGTTACCGATCTGACAAACTGACAAAGTTTTTTTTTTATTTCCGAGTCGATCGCACTAAACCAAAATCAAACACGTGGTTTTTTCACTTGTAATAAAGGACTATACTTATATATAAAATAACTTTTAAAATAATAAAAACTGCGCATTTTAGAGTGTGTTACCGATCTGATGACTTAAATGACACACATTTTATAAAATCACTTTAAAAAATCTTACCTGCAATTTTAGATGCAGAAATGCAAATTTTTAATTACGATGTCATAAAACATCACACCAGGTTCTCAGTATCATGTGGTATCGGTGCAGGAAATGATTTTGGGAGCCTAAATATAGCTCACAAGTTATTGTAACCGCTCTGACAGCGGAACTGGGACATGCTTATTTTGCATCGGCTAGAAAATCAGAAATCGATTAAAACAAAAATGAAGTAAAATATTAACAAAGGGGTAAAAATAGAATCGTTTTGTGCAAGTGCGTTTATTTGGGGGGGAAGTTAGAAAGTGCCCATGACCTGTTTGCATGCTAAGCTTTGCTACTGGGGACACGTTACCGATCTGATTTTTGACATATAAAAACAATATTTTCTGAAGAAAAAAAAATTTTTTCTGATGTTATTAGATGAAATGAAAGCAAAACCTTATCTTCTTTCTGGGGAAAATTATTTTTTTAACTAGTTATTGAAATACTAGTGAAAATTCACTTGGGACTCAAATTGGCACTTTTCTAAATACAGTCGACGCTCGATATAACGACCGTCTCCGTCCTACAGAAAACGGTCTTTATAACGAGTGGTCGCTATAAGAGGTAGAACATAGAGTATATTGGGATACAGTTGGGGGTTTTCTCACCGGTCGCTATATTAGGATGGTCTTTATAACGTGTGGTCGTTATAACGAGCGTCGACTGCATTAGCTCATAGGTCAATCCAATGTCAGGTCAATCCAAGTCGGATGTTAGACTAAGAAGGAACAACCATATTACAACGCCACGCACATAATTTGTTTATTTCTATTAGATATCAAGCTGTTTATTTCGCCATTTACGCGTAATAGAGTTCATCACGGTAAATGAATCACTTACACTCGTTGTCACTCAGCCGATGATTATTATGAAATGAAGACAAAAGGAACTGAAACGGAACAGGAAAACTGTCGATCTTGAAAGCGAGGGTTATGCAAATCGCATCACTTTTCATCAAAGTGCATTCGGTGTAGAAAACATATCACGGAAGCGATATGCATAATAAACTGGGATTAGGTTTTTAATTTTAAGACCGCCAATAATGTAGGATAGTCTTAATTACTGTGTAATGAAACTGCATTCGCAGAAAGCACTTTGCTCAGAAGTAATGGATCGTTTAGTCCCGCTTTTTGTTGCTTTTTGTTATTGCAATGTGTGAAGTAATGCATTGTGCGGAATGTAAGGCACAGGAGTCCAAGGGAAAAGGAGCGACTCCTGGAATTTCAGAGTCTACGATTCCGACTCCGCAACCATAGCTGAATGCGAATTCGAAGGGTCTTTGGCTCCCGACTTCCACTCTTTTACCCCAAAATCAATCCGGCACGGAAGCACTGGCAGAATCAGGGGCATTCGGGAGGGCGGAAACTCTGAATTTTCTGAATGAAAATACAAATTTTGATGAATAATAAAATATGGGTGTGCACACCTAGGTACATATAATGAAAAAGGGTATTCTGATATTTAAAAATTGCAATTATGTTTTCAAATTTTCAGGAGCGTCAGACAAAATTTGTCGAATAAAGAATTTTTTTGGAGGTCGCAGTGACCTCCCGTGACCACCCATCGGGCTATGCTGGGTAGAATGTCTGGTATGAGAAACTGGCAATCTAAAGAACATGGGGAGGACAACTTTTTGCCAATGAAATCAACTTTATAAAATGAAAAATGCTGCATAAACTACATTTGTTAGTTTTTCCTATGCGTCTGATGGGGGGGGGGGGGGATGAGAATATTTTTTTTTTTCGGTATAATATTTATTTGCATATCTGCTTAAATCTGGAACAAAAAAAGGCTTGAGAAACCATGGTCTCTACTATGTCTCATTAGAGACTTGTTAAAAATATTTAGGACTGTCTTTTCTCTAATGTAATTTAAAATTATATAAACATCAAAATTGATGCAATTAAAATAAAACTGATGCATATCAATTGTGTAGCAGAAAAATGACTAAATAATGAGATTGTAAGAAGTAAATAACATCAAATATATATAAAAAAAAATTACAGATAATATAGACTATGATTTAACAAAATTTATATATTTCAAAAATAATATTAAAAATCATTTTCAAAAACTTCATCTTCATTTTCAAACTTAAATTCAAAAATTTTTTTTTTAATTTACTAGACTTTGGGAATAAGGAATATCTAACTTAAGTTACCAAGAAAGAAAATGAAATTGTACTGTGAGGAATATAATCTGAAGGAGAGAGGGGGGCTTTTTCAAGCCACGCACTGCGACCAGAGGTCTATTGTACTATAGGAATATAATATAGATCTGCAAATTATATTTAGAAGTTACTACAAGCCTATTTTGACGACAGTAATCTTAATCTATCTATGACAGTCAGTTGTGTTTCATATTAATGCGAAAATCCAAAGAAAACGAAGAAAAACAATATTTGTAGGTGGCCCATTCATTACCATGACATAGTGGCCCATTCAGCCCCACCTATACTTTTGGAATACGTTTAGGTTTTTTGAGTACATTGAATTTAGATAACATCAAAATACATCTTAAGATTAGTTTATAGATATGGAAAGACTAGCTTATACATATGTATGCAGTGAAATATTTGGTACATTTTTAGCTAGGAAATGTTTTACTAAAAAGGGAAAAACTTACTTTTCAGTCAGATTCTTGACCATGCCACTCTAGTTTGAAAATGGCTCAGCGCAAACGAATGAAAATTGGATGAGTTTAGTGGAACAAATAGCTACATCTATTGGTGTCATCAAAAAAACATTCATGCAAATACTTTTTCATATTTTGTTAGTGGCCCATTCATCACCATGGCCCATTCATTACCACTCTCCCCTACTTTTTTCTGAAGTTTCACCTCCCTACTTTAAAAGATACACGTGCCTTTGTGCTTGTTCAAGCCATTTGCACGAGTGTGAGATTCATACGTAAATGGTTGCACTTTATTCCACGCATTTTAAACTAAGGCCTTTAATTGCAATATGTTCGAATGTAAGGGACCATTATGTACCATAATATGAAGTATCAACTTAATACAAAATATTCTTTTTTGGTTCTTGTTGCTGCCGTTACAGTATAATCACGCTCGCAACACGTGCAAATCCTTATTTTTAAATACAAGAAAACTTTTAAGATAGTTGATACCCTATTTTTTATAGGTAATGGTTCTTTAAATTCAAGTATATGAAAATTAAAAGTCAAGACTTATAATTTCTTGAATGAATGGCAAATATATACTCGTAAAAACATCCTATTTGTTGGTAGGATTGCTAATTCGTAAGTTAAGCTAAATAAATTAACAAACAATTGCACAGAATTGCAATACTTTAAAACTTTAAATGGAATTCCAAAACTTTATCTTGACTCCACGGTTTAAAAAAAAGCAAAGAGTTCTCACGACACTACTGATAAACAGCCCAAACTATCCATCGGAACCCGGGAGAAAGTGTTCCAATCGTCGAAAACCTCGATCGTGACGATTATTCTCGCGATCGAACAGAATTAAAAAGGATCACAAGGCATCCATCTGGGAAATTGGAGCCGTGGGAGAAGTGAATATGTAAACCGTATTATTTGTTGTTATTTAGGCAAAGTATTGTAATGCGCTGGCGAATCGGATTCAGGTTAGAAAGCAAATTTTATTAGAAAATGCAAATGGTGAAAGTGAAGCATCAAATTGGTGCGAATCATAATTTAACGATTTCTGTTTGTTTTTGTGCTTTCGACCATCTGCAACTAAATTGATGGACATGATGGAGTTGATATTTTTAATAAGAAATTATACTTGTATCAGGGGAATAGGCAAAGCGAAAAGTAGTATTTTTTTAATGAATTTGACAGATATTTATAAATTAACCATGATTTGATAACATACAAAGTTTTGCACAAAGACTACAAGCTGCTCTCTTCTCCTTTTTTCTCTTAAATATTAAGAGTACATTGAAAAAAAAAAAAAAATCAGCGTTTACAGTTGTCTCGCAGAATCTTAACATTTGTCAAAAAAAAAAAAAAAAGTGTTGTAATATCGAAAACAGAAGATAGATATAATATTTAAGCAGCTAGTTAGATACGTTTCAATCAATTATGTTTACGTCATTTACTGAACGTTAAAAATAAACTACAAACTGAAGGAGAGATAAAGAAGGGGGATAGGAAATATTAAAAAAATACTACTCTTGATTCTGGGTCATTTATCGTGTCAAGGAGTCATGACATAAATTTTGATTTGAATTTGCTAGCTTTTTATCTTTTTCATAAAATATAATAAATTTTAAGGTACTAACTTATAAAATAAACTAGCTGATGTGCCCGGCGTCGCACATGTTTAAATGCAACATACCAAACCCAAGAAAATAAATATATGACTTTCAATTAAGCTCGTAAGAATTAATAGAATCCTATTTCTCAAAGGTATTTTTTGTGACCATGTGGTAGATTAACTGGGTGTGAAGGAGAATGGGAAATCAACTTAAATGCGTTATTTATTTTACTCGTGTGATTCTCCAAAAAGTTACTTTCTATTTTCTAACTGTTGCCAAAATCAATTCTCGTTTTATTTAACTCGGTATCAATTATTGGCATAGATGAATATAAAATCCTAAGAAAGCAATAAATTTCATACTTATTCTAGAGAAGCCTTGGTTCAAAATTTTCATCATGATTACTATTAATATTGTTGTTGCGAGACAACAAATTCTTTGCAACAATGGATTGAAAATTTAATCATTTAATGGGGAAATGACATGAAATTTACTGTTTTCCATAATAATTTTTTTAGACTAAGTTTTTTGGAAATAAATTATAGCTTATCCTGCTCCTTGTTACTGTAGCTATCTACGGTGAAAAAATGGTTAAAATAGATCCAGTAGTGCCTGGACATACATACGAAAAGTAGTCATTTATGTATATAGATTGCAGACACGTGTTTCAATGTTCCAAAACATGTATGCAATTTATTTCGCAAACTTCAGCTGAGAATATTGTCTCTCTTATTCTTACATATTTTTGCTTTTCACTACTTGCTACTTGGAATATAAAGTAACATAACATTAAACACCGAGAAGGAAATAAAATATTAAGTCTCGCTGTAGTAGAGTCATAACTTACAGAAGGGATGCGTCTGACTACATCTAGCGTAAGTGAAAATTTTGCCTTGTGAAATACATTTCAGACACTTATAAACACCCTTTAAAACATGTCAAAACCATTCCATTACTATTTATCATCATTTCCCTCATAAAGTAATGAATAAATAATAGGAGAGACCGGGGCTAGTTAGCATAGTTTTTACTTCTCGATTTTTCTAATTTTTTCTGTTGTACTTATGGTAAAAATAATTTATGCCTCTGATAGGGTAACATCTTGACAACAAAAAACCACTAAGAACATCATCTGAAATTCACTGGGAAACTCGTGAAAAATATTTTTCCAAGGCTCCTCAACAGTGCCAACTTACCTCGGAGTCGGGGTAAGTTGGCAGATGCATCGGGGTATGTTGGCATAACATTGTTTGAAATGATAAATTTGCAGCAATATAACAATTTTTTATTTTTTAAATATTTATTTAAATAGATTATAAGGTAATAGGGTAAGTGCTCCAGTAGTCGGCCATTTAAGAGATCTTTTGTGGATCTTGGCTAACCTAGAACTTTCAGCTATCAATACAGCAATAAAAACAAGGTAAAATTTTAGAATGAACCTTTCTGATAGTGAACTAGGACTATTTCACTATCAGAAAGGTTCTATTATTCAATAATCTAATATTTAAAGATTTCAGTATGTTCTGAAACACCTACTTGTTTCAGAAATTAAAAAAAAAATTATGTTAAAATCCAAACTGTTGTCAACACTAGTAAATGCTCCAGTAGTCGGCCACAGAAATCCAGTGCTCGGCCACGTTGAATCCAGTAGTCGGCCACTTCATTTTCATTGATCTTATCTGATATAGGGGTTGAATAAAAAAACAAACAAAGGGAAACTTACAACGAACCAGACCCGTCATTTGGGGGGCCAGGAGGGGGGTCAATTACTCCTCCCACCCCCGGTTTTCAGAAATCAGTTAATCAATATATAAATGGGCGTGGTGTTTACTTTTTTCCGATGAAATTGCATTGTGTTTGCACCCTTTGCCCCCCCCCACCCCACCTCTAAAAACATGAAATGACGGGCCTACAGCGATGCATTATACTTAGTCTAGTCATATTTTTCGTGGTACCTCTGGTACTCAACTGTGCAGATGATCATGTTAGTGTACTTCTTGATACACTATGTGCTTTACTTATTTCTCTATCAATGTACCATTATTAATTTTAGATAGTACACTTAGCACATAATTCTCGGACATTAATGTTTTTATACTTTAGCTGCCTAAAAACAGTTTTATTTTAAAAACTCGCACTAAAAAAAGTATTTTTTTCTGAATAACGTCTAAAAGTATGTCTATATCAAAAAGAAAGTTAAAAAAAAAAACAGCTTCTGAAGAAAAGAACTTCAGCAGCACTTACTAAAGATGCAAGAAGGGACAAAATAAACGAGGTTTTTTAAATGTACAAAA
Source organism: Uloborus plumipes (assembly GCA_038373865.1). Classification (NCBI taxonomy): domain Eukaryota; kingdom Metazoa; phylum Arthropoda; class Arachnida; order Araneae; family Uloboridae; genus Uloborus; species Uloborus plumipes. The sequence continues at coordinate 86,767 of JAXGGA010003927.1, read as the reverse complement.
TGTTCTTGCTTAGGAAGTAAAAAAACAGGAATAGTTTTGTAGTGAACAGCAGTTTTTAGTGATAATGACCAAAGAATCAAGAAATGAAAAACTGCTTTACTGTTTATGTAAACATAAAGAAGCAATAATAGAGTCGACACAATTCATGACTAATAATCACGTCGGCACTTAACTGGTTCACATTCATTAGAACGGAATTTCAACGTACGGAACATAAAACTAAAACTGTAGTTTCAGAAATGTGATTGCTTCCAAAACTGTGCAAGTAAAAATACACTAGGTGACCGGTGCGGAATTCCGCAAAAAAAAAAAAAAAAAAAAAAAAAAAAAAAAAAAAACTCTAAACTTAAAATTTAATACGACAATTTTTATTGGCTTCATTATCTGCCCGAAGTTGCAGCGCAGTGTCGAAATCTATAAAGAAAAGTCCAGCGTACGTTGGTGTAGTCCCTGCCGGAGGTTGCAAGTTCCCGATCATATGGTACACTTGACCATGTAGTTTAAAACAATATGGACCTCTGCCAGGAATGTTAACTGAGTCCACTTTGACTGAAGCGAAGGCCAAAGCATTGTTGAATTACTAGTTAAGGATTCCGGGCTGTTGTGTCGTGGTCTGAATGGCTTTAATCCATACGTTTCGATTGCAACTGCGGCGGTCATCTTCAGTGGGTGTCGTTGTTTAATTTGGCGACTGATGCGAAATTTCGAACTGCTGCAAGATTTTAAATTGAAAACGCAGCGCCCTCTACCTTCCGGCTCGAGATTGACAGATGACTGCATGCCAAAGCTTGTTAACTTTTACTTCTTCCTCCTTCTTGTTAAAATTATTTGGGTGTTTGAAAATTTCAATGGCCTCTCTATTCAATCTGGGGAAATAATTTGAAGTCCGTGAAATTTTTTTGGCTTCTTTGAATTTTATATCATGGATTCCATTACTGAAAGTGTGCTCCGCGATCGCCGACTTTTCAGTCTGACCCAGCCGGCAATTTCTCTGATGCTCTTTGATTCATGTATTAACGCTCCGTTTTGTCGTCCCGATATAAACTAATCCACAGGAACAGGGGATCTTATAAACTCCTGCGGCGGACAACGGATCTCTAGCATCTTTCACTGAACGCAGCAGGTCGCTGACTCTATTGGAGAGCTTAAAAACTGTCTTAATACTATGTCGACGTAAAAGTCTTTCAATTCGGTCTGTGACGTCCTCAACGTAGGGAAGGTAGGCTATGGGGTCAAGTCCATAGTTAATTTAGTTTTAATTTGATGAACCCATATTAAGAATGAAAAGCTACATTAAGTATGTGGCCGACTACTGGATATATCATCCAAACTGCTTAGAACCAGTGGTCGGCCTACCATGGCCGACTATTGGAAATGCAGAAGAATTCTGTACCCAGTAGTCGGCCACCCCTTTAAAAAATAATCGAGTTTAACCAGGAATTCGCTCTTTCATTAAAACATTATGTTAGACATTCCATTAAGATAAAAATCACTCAAATTTACAGTAGAATTATATTAATAAGTGTAATTGGCCATTTTAAGACGACGTATCCTCTTAGCTGAAAAATAAGCAGATTAGCAATATTGGATGACGGGCACACCATATAAAATGAAATGACTCATTACTAATTCAAAAAAAGTATCCAAAACTTAACTGGCACTGGTTAATGATAGGTCCATGAATGTGTGAATGCGCCATATCTGATTTTGAATTAAAAATGTACTATTTATGAGGAGTTTTATGTCATTGTAGCCGACTACTGGAGCACTTACCCTATGTCAAAACAAAGCTTTAAAAAACATGTATGAGCATTGTAGGTAGGTTACAAATGTTTCATGTAAACTGCAAAAGATGGGTTCTTACTCATTTGAATGGAGAATCTTCCGCAGAACTTTTTTGTTGGGGTACCATATTGCGTCGGGTGGCTTTGGTCACTCCCAATACTTTGTAGTTTTCACTATAGTGGAGACTGAAAAGTCCTCGTTATCGACTTTTAGTATTTGCCCTGGATATTTTCGAGTCTCATACTTCACAACCCCATATTCACCTAATCAGCTCCAATAGCAGCATTTAATGCTGTCTCATCTGCAGGAGGGAGGAGGGCTGTGTGGGAAGGTTAGGGCAGACCAGATCCAGTAGAAATGGCTCATCTTTATTCTCATCATTGTACTGAGAGAACAAGAAATCATAGCTATCCGCATTATCAGCTTACGGTATAGCATCAGAGAAAGGCTCATTAGTTTCAGTGCTACTAATATCTTCAATTTTTTAAAACGTTTCTTTGCAATATTCATTGATTTCGTAGTCATGGTTTTTGTTTTCTTTCTTTGTCCCTTCAACTTAAAGTGTTTTTATTTCATTTTCTCAGTTTTTTCTTTTGCCGGTTCATTTTCAACTGGAGTGTGGATTTCGGATTGTACAGTGCCTCTTCTTTTCCTGTGGATGTCCGTTTTCGTGGCCCTGTTTTTGGAAAAGGCTGAATGTCTTCAGGGGTCACAAGTCAACATGTTTCGGAGGAGCGTGTTGCGCTAGTGGGGATTGTAGGTTCACTCCATTCAACGCTAGCAATAAAGACATTTTTAACACTAGTACTACCCCTAACCAGTAGTAGGAACATTTTTAACACCAGCATTACCCGTACTAATAGAAGGGACAGCAGGTCGGTCTGTGTAGGTATGTATAACTATGCGATGTCACGCCAACATCATGGTGTGGTAAGTAGGCATAGATCGCTGGCCAAGATACCCCAAGCTGACTCTGTCAACTAGCCCCAAAGGCATTTTCTGGGAAACATGGCGGCCCTGCCCAGAATAAAAACGACTGGGAATCCAGTAACTGCATAAATCTCCAGGCTATTAGTCACTGTATCCGCCATAAACTTGGAGTACTTGAACAAAAATTTTAAGGCTACTGAAAAACGAAAAGCAAATCGAAAAAAAATTTACTCACCAGAAAGAAAAACACAAAAAAAATCCATATTCTTCGAACGCACGCTAGCAAGACACTAAAACTGTTGTGGATGACGCAGTAGGTTGCCGAGTATGTCTCATCACGACGGCAGCGCTGTGGGCACTGTGTACTAGAAAATAAAGGCACAGTGCCAACGTACCCCTTGTGCCAAATAGCCCCGGTCTCCCCTATATTTTAAAAAAAGTAGTATTTTTCAAGATGATACTGTTCAATATTGTGACTGTAATGAAGAAATGATCTGTATTACAGTAAGACATAATGAATGTGCTGTATGTAGAAATAATAATAAAGTGCAGAAAATGTTTTAATATTATACAGTCGAGTCTCAATAACTTGAATTCCCTAGGGACCGGCAAAAAGCTTCGAGTAATTGACAGTTCAAGCTTATTCGAGTTATAAGGCTTCGAGTTATCGAGACTTGACTGTAGAAATAATAGTTATAGTTGAAAGAGTAAAAAGATGACGATTGGTACCATGCAATTGATCAGATTAACTCTAACCTTAGTGTTCTGGCAGCGCGTTTACATCCGGCAGCTCGCTATGAAAGAGAAAAATAAAGAGTGACCACTGGCCAGTTGAATTTCTTTTTCGCAGGGATTCTCTTGGTACAGCAGACATATTTATCATGGGTGATTTTGATTTGGTTGCCATAGTTTTTTACAAAAAATGAACGAACTTAATCTTCAATAGCCTATCCCGAAGTTGATATTCGTTTCCCGTACTTGTGTTCAAAACAATCTCATGTTGCAAAAAATGTGTTCGACTGTATAGAACAAAACTCTCCGAGACAAATTTTCTGCAAATGATATTTTCAAACTTTGATGTAGTTTAAGACAACAAATTTTAATAGATTCAAAAAAAGAAAACAAAAGAAAGAAATACACTAGGTGGCCAAAAGTATCCGGACACTTTCAAAAATTCACATTTTTACATATAGCTGGAGAAATAAGTGATCAATTGTTCTTTAACTTTAGTCATACAAAATATAGGCTTCACCGAACATTTCCAAGTTGAAATTACATTACCCCTTGCATTTGGGGGACGATAAGAAGGGGGGTCGAAAGAATAACCGCTTTTTGACCATAACTCTTTGAAAATAGCTCGGAATAAGCTATGCATTTCAGTAATTAATTAGCATATTATGTATAATTACTATACAAATTCAAATGAACGCACCACTCTTACTTCCGAAGATATGAAACATTTTTTAAAAAACGTTAATTTTATTTGAAGGGTTTTTGCTCATAACACGCAGAGTTTTTGATCAAACCTTATCAAAACTTCAGGAAAGATGACAAAATACAAGAGAAAAAACATACTAAAACGGTTTTTAAAAATATTAAAAATCCGATGAGATATGAACGTTAAAAGGAAAAAAAATTTCACGGCGCATGCGCGAACGACAGAAATTTATAACTACAAAAATATTGTAGCCTGGTATATACTGCATCTTATAAAAAAGTTTCAGTTGAATATCATGAAAATTGAAAAAGATATCAGCGGTCTAGTGAGCTGTATTTCATTCATTCGCAGACAATACATACATAGTGAGGGTCTGTCCACAAAGAGCTATTTTTAAAATAAAGGTTATTTCGTCATCGTTCAAAATCAACGTTTCAGGGGGTCTCCGTATACTTTTGGCCACCTACTTATAAGGTCTTTTTGGCCGAATGGGCGAAATGTGACTTCTATGCCAAATATAAATTCTTAAACAGTATACAATTTAACATTGAAAAATATGCTCAATTGTTCCCACACTATTTGTGAACAACCCCTCTCCATTTATGAATTGACTGTCAAATGAATGAATTACAGCTCACTAGATCGCTGATATCTTTTTCAATTTTTACGATATTCAACTGGAACTTTTTTTATAAGATGCAGTATACACCAGGCTACAATATTTTTGTAGTTATAAATTTCTGTCTTTTGCGCAAGCGCCGTGCAAAATTATTTCCTTTTAACGTTCATATCTCATCGGATTTTTAATATTTTTAAAAACCGTTTTAGTATGTTCTTTCTCTTGTATTTTGTCATCTTTCCTGAAGTTTTGATAAGGTTTGAACAAAAACTCTGCGTGTTATGAGCAAAAACCCTTCAAATAAAATTGCAGTTTTTTAAAAAATGTTTCATATCTTCGGAAGTAAGAGTGGTACATTCATTTGAATTTGTACAGTAATTATACATAGTATGCTAATTAATTACTGAAATGCATAGCTTATTCCGAGCTATTTTCAAAGAGTTATGGTCAAAAAGCGGTTTTTCTTTCGACCCCCCTTTTTATCGTCCCCCAAATGCAAGGGTAATTTAATTTCAACTTGGAAATGTTCAGTGAAGAATATATTTTGTATGACTAAAGTTAAAGAACAATTGATCACTTATTTCTCGAGTTATATCTAAAAATGTAAATTTTTGAAAGTGTCCGGATACTTTTGGCCACCTAGTGTATTTATCTAGTGCCAGCTAGGTTAGCAATTTGGGGTGCGCTGCTTCACTTTTCAACTGTACCGACATCTGGTGTGAAGTCTGACTTTCACAGTACGTACATGCCCGTTTATAGAGTAGGCAACTATTCACAGCACAACAATACATTCACACAAAAAAAAAGGACAAGGACAGGAGACAGAAAGTATATCCATGCACGAGCTGGTATTCGAACATGAGTGCCCTACATTTCGGTAAGACTTCTCTGACCACTACACATGGTGGCTGGCAATCGGTTTAATCTTTCTTTCAATTAGAAAAGAAGCAAATATTCCTTTTCTAAAGTAAATACTTCTTTATTTAGTTATAATCATCTTCGTCAGTGTCAATAAGTTTTATCATAATTTTTGAAAATATCGTCGGGACCATGCTAAAATTACGAATGTGAAAATTGGCACTTTTCAGGAGAGCCAAAACACTGCATGTAATTTTTTCCCACCTGACGTGTTTGACTACTTTCAATTTTTTAATTTTTATAGATATCTTTAAGTTCAAAACTATCGGTCGAAGGTATCCTTTTAATTTTAATTATTAGTAAAATTCAAACTTGAAAAACGAACTTGGAAAACGCGATTTTTCACATTCGTTATTTTAACATGGTGCCGACGATATCAATGAATGCAAATGCAATAAGCACAAAAAACCGAAATTAACATGAGAAAAAGCAGAAAATAAACTCCATGACCTTCCCATGGTGAGAACAAACTGACTCACACTGTCGCCACACACTGAAAAAAAAAAAAAGCACCTTGAAAAAGAAATAAAAAAGGCCGAAGGAGTCCCACGTGGAAAAATCTCTCTCTCCTCAGAGTAGCCCAATCACCCCCCGAACGGTCACGATTCCTGCACACTTCGGGAAACAATGGGGAGTGTGTGAGCCCTGGGAGAGAGACGACGCTGGCGGAAAATCGTTAAAAAGATCGTCGCGCAACGACAGCTGTCCATAAATTTACTTTCGCCTGACTACGGCTGCTCTCATTTACCTGGTACAAAAATCGTGGTCCGAATCGGACGACTGACCACTCGCTCGTCGAACGATATCGGAAAAAGAAGCGGGAAATGCTGGGGACTTGATCACCAGCCCCTTCTCTTCTCTTGTTGTGTGGATTCTTTTACCTCTCGCATCACGCTCTCTCGAGACTGTTGTGAATCGTGGAAGCTATTTTCGGGAATGGACTTCGGGATTTGTTGTTGATATTGGTTGTTCACTGGTGTTTCGGGCACTGAATTTTTCAGCAGACATGCTAAGCTGGAGGGTAAGTTTTTCCCTTTTCTGATGTTGTACTATGTTGTTGTTGTTACTTAGTCCACGTGGACTAGACTAAAGATAGACCAAGTCTAGAAGACTGTTCATCAATAGAAAACCATAAACCAAAGCCTGATTCTCGAAGTTAAAATTATTTTCTAGCCCCACTTATTGTTCTATTATGGATCAAAGTTAAACTGAGAAGCTAGTTGATTTCGCATCATCAATATATTTCTATTTTTTAAGTTATTGCATAGAATATTGTAATGCAGAACGAGATATTTCAACAACGTCAAATCTGCATTCTCCTTAAGAGTAATCTCAGAACTATTAAACTGCAGGGATGTCCAACTTGTGGAGCGCATGCTTCAGGGTGACACCTTGGAACAAGCTGTGGCACGCGAAGACTTTTTGAAATTTTAAAAGATTGAAAACAAACTTAACAACTAGTGCACTATGTTTGAAAATATGAATGTGACACGCAGTTTTTTGTCAAATAGTGGTACTCTTCCCAAAAAGATTGTCCATCTCTGTAGATTATGCAAGACAGTTGGCATCTGTTCAAGGTGTTACCAACTAATTTTCTAAATACAGAGTAAAAAACTCAATTTATGACCTTGCCAAGCAGAAGGACCACTAGTTTCTTTTGAATCCAAATGTACTAAAATATATGATGTGGCTTTGGCACAAAGTTTACCCACATGTTTCAAAATTTCTCTAAATGAATACTCCAGTGGTTCCCAACCTTTTTCTACCCGAAGACCGAGCTTTATACTAAAATCGATGTAGTTGGCCAGAACTCATCAAATTTGAACATATTTATAAAAAAAAAAAATCATGAGCAACATGGAAAAACACGGAAAGGGAAGGAGAATCGCAAATCAAAAAATATTATTATTACTACATGCTTATTTTATCAACATGAGATTGCCATCTTTCTTTAAGACAAAAATTTCTGACTATTTGGCTCCAAATTTGCAACAAGTATTAATTATACCGAATGAAGATGATCGGTTACTCTGTAATTTTCCAAAACTTAAGTTTCGATTCGTTACATTGAACATAAGAACGGGCCATATGTATCAGCGCTGGTAGTGGGTTGGGCACCACTGGACTACTACTATCCACTGATTTGTAATTTACTTCCTTTTGCGAGTTTTCCCATGGTGTCTATTAGAGGTCAGAATTTAATTAAGAAATATACCGCTTTTAAAAACTTTGCGCCAGTCATAGCATTATCATCAATTAAGCTGTCTACACAAATTGCATTTCCTATTAATATATCTACAAAACTTATCATACAAGGATTTTCAAGGAAGTGTATTCAATAACAGCACCAACTAAATCTACAAAATTAGATATAGAAAATACTAATTGACATTTTTGGAACAAATCAAGACTAAGTTTCAGCTCAAACTTAGCTGAAGTAAAGTAGTCAAGTACCATCTTAATTAAAAAAGTATTGCTTACACGTGTTTTGGAGACAGCCGTCAGCAACGGAAGTGAAGTCTACACAACCCCTCCTCCCAGAGAAACGTCCACTACTATTTTTGAAGATCGGCTAAAATTTCATTTTTAGAGCTTCAACTTGAAAAGAAAAAACATTCCCGATTGGGCCTCCCAAAAGTTAACGTTATTAAAGATCATCTATAATTGGGTTTCTGGTATTTCGATTTCGAAAAATTGCCGAATTTGGGCCCCCAAATTTCTCGTCTCACTAACATTTCCAAAGATTGTCTAAAAGCTAACATCTAAAACATTCCTGGGGAATGCCCCTTCGTCTCTAAAACATTATTAAAATAAGTCTTACATTTTGTTTTAAGAGCTTCAACTTCGAAAATTTTCCGGAAAAAGTATACGGAACTTCTCATCCTAACGTCAATAAAAATCGACTTAAAATTACGCTTATGGAGCTTCAATTTGTCGTTCCTCTTTACGTTACTGAAGGTGGCTACAGTCACGTTTTTATGGTTTTGAACCCTTCCTGCTCCTAACATCAAAGATTGTCTAAAACTGAGTTTTTACGGTTACAGTTTCGAAGCATATCTTGGAGAGAGATCCAGAACCCCTCTCTTCCCAAGATGATCAGAGCCAATCTATAATTGCTTCGTTAAAGTTTCAATTTCCAAGCACTGCTAAAAAAGCGTTCGGAACCGTTTCTTCCCAATATGACCAAAGGTTGTCTTATACTGCGTTTTTAGTGTTATAATTCGAAAAATGGAGCTCATCAAGCTTATTTTCCCGTAACATCTATAAAGATCACCCAAATAGCTTTTTCAAACTATAAATTCGAAAAAACTTCGGAGGTGCCCCTTACCCTCCTATTTCTGAGTGAATGCTCCTTGGTGCGTAATGTTAATACTTGCTAATATTCTAACAATGACAGCCTTCTAAACCCAAAGCTGAATCAACTTTCTCTCTGCATTTAATATGCGTTGGAAAATATTGAAGGCAGCCAATTTCATTATGTTTCAATGAAAACGGTTTAAAATTTACTTCATCTTCATCGTTTTCTTTCTAGCCCAAAATTTGATTTCAATCCCCATTTCAAAAAAAAAAAAAGAAAATATATTTCGAGATCAAGTGAAAGTAATGAGTATAAGGAAGACAGCGAATTCGTATTATTCGCCAGTATATTACATTCATCAGTAGATGTGATTAACCAACGTACAAGCTCAGTATTGACGCTTATCACAAATAATATCAATTTTCAAATTTTTTATCTATAAAAGTTAATCACCCTCAGTTCTTAAAGAGCCTGACTAATATAAAAAGAAAAAAGAAAGGAAATTCTAAGGATTTTTTTCCCTTTCCTAATTTCAATCAAGTTATCAGAAAAACAAATCATATTGAATTGCATGTGAAAAGTAACTATTCAAATTGTGGAATAATTTGTCTTAGTTTATTTTGGGAAAATATTTTGTGCTTTTTTTTCTTTCTCTTTTTCTTTTACGTGTAAACAAATAGTTACATACCACCTAATATTCGTTCTTAGCAGGCTTATGGTTCTAAATGTGTTAAATTACTAGAGCGTCGCAGCATTATACAAATAATTTTATGAAAGAGCTAGAATGAATGTTAAATAATAAATATTGAATTCTTCGATCTTATTTACATAGCAAATGACCCCCAAATACGAATATATATGCAATACACCTAACATATAATCCAGTTTATTAAATGCAGATAAATTAACCTATTTTTTTGGTGCAGAAATCACAAGCAAAAGTTAAAAACAACAAAATGTAAATAGCCGAATATACAGGGTGTCCACTCCAATCGTGGACCAATAGCTAATTTCTAAACCGTTAGAGATAAGCACATAGTTTATTTAGGAAAAAATCTCCAAATTACGAAAGGAATTTTGGGTCTATTCAATGTTTTTCAAAAAATCAAATTTTGAAAGAGTTACGAAATTTAGATTTTTATACAGCCCCCCAGTCCTATCAATCATATTTAGTAAAACATTCTTGACACTGTAACGTTTAAAACTAAAAAAAAATCACTCTTCTACCACAAAAATTGACCGAGTTATGACGTTTTGAAAAATCAAGATTTTGAAGGATTTCGCATACGGTCCCTTGAGCGATGTCTCGATGACGTCGTGAAATAATGCAAAATCTTGATTTTTCAAAACGTCATAACTCGGTCAATTTTTGTGGTAGAAGAGTGATTTTTTTTTAGTTTTATACGTTACAGTGTCAAGAATGTTTTACTAAATATGATTGATAGGACTGGGGGGCTGTATAAAAATTTAAATTTCGTAACTCTTTCAAAATTTGATTTTTTGAAAAACATTGAATAGACCCAAAATTCCTTTCGTAATTTGGAGATTTTTTCCTAAATAAACTATCTGCTTATCTCTAACGGTTTAGAAATTAGCTATTGGTCCACGATTGGAGTGGACACCCTGTAGAATATATATTAGACAATAAGTGAGTCATTGTCAGCACAATACGCACATGTTATTCTATAATAGGTAACCAACGACACTTTAGTATGGATTATTCACTCATACATTTCAATGAGTTGGTTTACGCATGGACAATATGTATTCCATTGTTTTTGAACTCTGACTATGAGATCTTGCTGTAAATAAGGAAAGGAAGTATATGAAGTAACAGCATGTACTATTATTTTCGACGATTTTCCATTTCGCGTTTTTTTTGTTTGTCTCCTTTGAAGTTCTCTATGCGTGAAAGGTTTGAGAAATCATAATTGTTTTGCAAAATCGTAATTACTTTTGTTGACTTATTCGAACTACAGTAGAGCGTCGAAAACTCGAATATCGAAAATTTAAAACGTCAACAAATCCAAATGCATATTTCAAAGCTTTTAAATGAGTAAGAGTCAGCTTTTCCTCACAGAAATTAATTGAACTTTTTTAGTGTGAAGTCAATGTATTTCTTAGAAGTTCATTCAATTTTCTTAGATTTTATTACTGTATAATTACTTCATTCCTACCAGAATACAAACAGTACTTCACATTTCACACACTCCAGGGTCCCCTGTACCTACCACAACTCGTGGTTTAACCGGGATAGGACCCTGAAGATCGCTCTGTTATTTTTTAACTAGAACCAAGAGTCGAGCAAACCCTTGGCCCACCCCCAGAGGTATCGTTTCACTTGGAAGACTTTGTGACCACAACATTTCTAACGTCCCCCAGCCACCATCAATCAAGACGGTGGATCTTTGATCGACTGGGATCGAACCCGGGTCCCTCCGGTCACGAGTCCGACGCCTTACCAATCGGGCTACCACGGCCCATACAAACAGTATTGTAAATATTTTCCCATTTTTCTTTATGTTTAGTAAACAATGAGAGTTCATGATTGCTAAATTTTGTTTAAAAATTGTGATTACATATTGTAGCTTTATGAACTGCATTGCGTGTTATGCTCTTACATCTTGTATTTAACCACTTTATCTGGTTAAACGGCATAATATTTTCCTAAATTGCATTTTCCCAGTCATTTTCGAAGATCTGAACAAGATTTGGTTCCAATTGGTTCGGATTTTGATGCTTTACTGTAATCACTTTCAAATTTAGTTTCATCATTAAATTGTGTACAAAATGTAAGTATGTGAACAGTTTATTTAACATTTAATATAATAATAATACCCAATTTCAAGTTAACAAAATAAAACATTTTAATGTAAAAAATGCAAAGTAAAAGAGAAAAATAACTTAACATTTTACACCCAAGGATCAGCTTTCAGGAAGTTATTTGTTATTTTTGATTGAAAGAAACCTTTTATAAAATGTAACCTATACCCTCTACTGATATTTCCATGAAGAAAATGAAACTAGAATGTTTTCAATAGAGTTCACTAGTTTTTAATGACTTTACAACTGAACACTTTTTCATGATTTTTTTAATGAATAAACACAATCAGGTGTATTTATAATGAAAAGGTTTTTTGAATCGCTCATTTCAGAAATTCATCAAATGTAGCATTTTCTACTCTCAGAGAAATAAATGCATCATATTGAATTGTTCAATAAAGATTGCGTTTACTAAAAAATGCACCAAATGCGTATCTTTTTCAGTTTAATATTGTAATCCTTATCGAAAATGTTAATAAGATGTTAAAAACGCTTTTTCCAAATTTTAAAGCTCGGCGCTTGACTAGTTTCTGAAATAAACTATTCAATTCTACGTGGGTAGAAAGAGGAGGAATTCTTTTATTGGCACAATGTCACTAATTATCGCAAAACATTATTGGCATAGCAAACCAGTTTTCCTCACCCCTATTTCAATAAATGTAATCATTTAATCATCCATCCGTTGGAGTTCAAGTTATCAGAGTTAGATTATATACTTATTAGTTTAACACTGCATAATGGTCTATTATTGTAAATAGTGTATGCATGGGAATTTCCTAGAGGCATTAGTTTTTTAGAAAGATAGAAGGTTGAACTGATGATAGATTGAGGAGAAAAGCAAATTCTAACTTTTAAAAAATGGGTGTTTTAGAACTAATTCTAAGTTATTTAGATATCTATGCAGTAGATCTTGTAAAAAAAAATCTAGTTAGGGAGAGAAGAAAAGCCAGAAGACTTCCCCTAAATCCCCTGAATCTGAGTGAAATTAATTTTGCTTGGCTTTCGAGTTATTTTTAAGGGCCTTCACTATCCTGCTTTTGATCAAGTGTAGGATATGAAGATTTAAAATGAAAACTTATCTAGTAAAAGAATTTTTTTGAGACTCAAAGAAAATATTACCGATAAAGCAATAAGAGGATTTTTTTGAGAAACATGAAGATTTTTAGCAATACCCAGTTTAATTTCAAACAAACTGATACATTTCGTTTTTCTTTAAGATATTTTTAAACGAAACATAAATTTACAAAAATATTTTACATCATTTTAGGAAATGAATTTGCTTAAATTGCAGGTCACCCAAGGAATTAATACGCAAGAACTTGGTAGAGTATATTTAATAATATCATGTCCAATCTGTGAAAAAAATATAAAAAATTGCAATTTTTAAGTTTTTAAATTTTGCACGTTAATAAATCATTACAAATTTAAATCTCTTTTGCAGTATAAATAATGAAAAGAATGAAGTTTTTTGCTAAGTCACTCTTTTTAATGCAAATTTACTCGAATTTTTCGTTAAAACTTAATTTTAAGCAAATGGATAAAAGTATTAGGTAATCAACGAAAATCGGAATAAGTTTCTCTTCTCCGCGATATATTTAACAATTCCGTTTAGAAAATGTTTTAACTATCTCGAATGTAACCTACGGGGGAAGGCCAAGATCTCAAAAATTTATCTTTCTACTTAAGTCAGAGGATCATTGAACAAATCTTAAGTTTTCACTAACGATAGAAACTCATTTCTCGGGTTAGTCCAAAGTTGCAATCTAAAAGTTATGAAAAAGAGTAAAATGAGTCTGGAATTTCGTTGTCTATTTCTCAGTTTTATTAGAAATCAATGGTAATAGTTTTAAAAATTAGACTTGGTTTTCGCGTAAAGGCTTCTTGACGATGGTTAAGTTAGTTTAAAAGGAAAAGGGGACCTCAGCATTAAGTTCGTAGAAATAAAAATATCAAGCAAATGAAAAAAAATATCATGCATCTTAATACTCCTATGTTTAAAATGCCTTGTCACTCCTCGCTATCAAGTTTTATGCATTTGTTTCTTTATGTTTTAATGAAAAAAATAAATAAATTGGCCGTTACGTACAAGTTGTGCAATACTTCTGAAGGTATAACTAAAGGCCTCTTTCTGAGAATTGGCAACGCATAGTTATTTTATACTTGCTCCGTTCAAAATTAGTCGCTAAAGTTGAAAATTTTGTCTTGTATCAGCTGCTACATTTGAAAACTTTGGGACTAAATACTGACACCGTTGATTCTTTTCAACTTCTTTAAACATTTCTCAAAGATTTTGGAGTGTCAATCAACAACATATAATTAATTACCAAGCATTCTCTTTTTAATTCAAAAGTAAATTTGTTTCGAAAATCCAGGGCTCACATCTCTTAAGCCACGCCCCATTTTGTAAATATTCATCCACCAGTACTTATAAAACTAACTTCTAGCGAGTGAATCATGAATTCTTTACAAACCAAATTAATATTTCTGGTGTACTGCCGTGCTAAGCACAGAAGTAATACCTGCAGCTGAACTCAAAATGAGAAGATGCTTTTTAAAGTATTACGCTTCTATACACTTGATTCGGATTCCACTTTACAGAATTTTCTCAAAATGTTTGCCATTCATAAATGACCATTAAACATTGTACATCCGTGAAACGCATGTAAGAAAGAATAGCGGGTGACAATAACTCATTAGTGATAAAAAGTGCAGATACGACGTTTGAGCTTAGTACGACAGTATAATGAATTTAGTAAGTAATATAAGTAATTTTTGAAGCTAATTTAATACTGATTTAAGAAGAAAAATAGGGAATATTTGGTGAGTAAATGTTCTAAACTTCTTTTCACAGTTTCGTAAAATCTCAAAAAAAAATTTTTTAATGAAATAATAAACCATCGATATAAATAACAAGTGCAAAAGTATTTAAATGTAAAATTGCATTAAAGTTAAAATTATGCGACTTTTCTATGGAAAGGATCTCGACACAAATTGTTATTTAAAACAAATAGTAACCAACATAATAATAAAGAAATAAAATGAGGAGTGTTCAAAAAAAAAAAAAAAAAAGAAAAAGCAGGCTATTCGATTGATCCATTGTTTCACTGTAAAATGCAGTTTGAAATTTCTTTCATTTGTACAGAACCTAAAAAACTTTCTGTACTCCTTCGAAATTACTTAGACATATTTTGTCCTGCACGGGAAGAAATTAAAATTTTCTGCATGAAGATCTCTAGTCTTTAGTGCTGCATAACAAAATAATGAAATGAGCTTTTAAATCTAAAAGCTTTTAAATCTATCCATGTAACAACTTAATTTCTTTGTTTTTTGCTGCTTGTACGGCGGTAAAGAAGTGCAAAATTAAACAACAGACTTATTATTAAAGACAAAAAATGGTGAGCCAGCTAGCCATCGAAAGTGACAAGTTAGACATGTTCGAATCAATTCACAAAGTAAAAGCAAAAACATTTTCGCTTCACAATAGCATGAGATCGTGACCGCTATTTTTGTGACGATATTATTTTCACGAAGCGCTTTATTTATGCCTCTTTTCAACAGCCAGTCTATTTTTAGTCCATTATAAATATGAATGATTCTTTACTATTAAATAAAAAAAAGTCTTTATGAATTAGAAAATATGATTTAAAACTCTTTGACGCTAATAGGGCCCATTAAAAAACAGAAAAAAGTTCACTTTCTACTGAAATTCCCAGAAGGTTGCCTTTTAGAGCTTTCGGTTCTTTTGTGCGCAATAGCCTTTTTTGAATTTATCGAATTTGTCTTTTTGTTGCATATAAAAATGCCTTGATGCATTGTGGTGAAAAATCTGATTATGGTGCTAAAGGGCCGGCAGTCCATAAAACATTTGTGAAGTTATGGTTTTCTTACTCTTTTTTCAGTCTAACGCAGCGTTTCCCAAAGTGGGTTCCGCCAAAGGATAATAGTTCCGCCATGAGTTTATGTAAAATGCTATTTTTATACTTATGAATCACGGTTAATAATAACTACGTTGAAAAATATTTTAGCATTGGCGTCATTCTACTAAAAAGCAGACATCTTGTCCTACCCCCGTAACAGCTCTGTATTTCATTTCAAAATGTGGAATTAACATACTTTTTGTTTTCACACATGCATGTGTGTTTTCTAAAGCTTTTTTTTTTTTTTTTTTTTTCATTTTTGATTGAACTTTTAACAGAAAATATACAACAGTCCGGTGTGTGACAAAATGTCTGATTTTCCGTGAAAGTATTCTAGGGTTTAATTCTAACCACGCTTGCAATCATCGCCGATTACGTAATCGTAGTCCGCGTAATCGATTACATTTTTTGTAATCGTAATCATAATCACAATTTGGAAATGGGACACTCGTAATCGTGTAATCGTAATTTTAATCAAGTATTTATTGTGCAATCGTAATTGTAATCTTTCTTTCAATAATCGTAATTTAGCCTTGTAATCGTATAATCTGACTTTTTTTTACAAAATATTTTCGCGCATAATTTAATCTTAGTTTATGCTTCATATTTTAATGCTCATTCTATTTTTAATCAATCAAAAATAAACGAAGAAAAATTTGTGTATTTTTAGTTTCTTAAAACATTTTTTATGTTTAAAAACTGTTAAATTTTACTTGAGAATTTTTATGAAAAATTCCTTTGAGAATTTTATTTTTAAGAATTTTGTAATTCCAATATTGATTACATGCAGACAATTGATAAATTGCCAATTTATATTTTTTTTGGATAGTTAATTTTTACCAAAATAAATAAATGGTCAGTTTAACAGAATATAATGAAAAAGATTAGTTGCTGTGCATGTGCAGTATTGTAAGATATTTTAAAGAAGGTTTTAATTCTACATGCTTCGTTTTTATTCCACTTAGCTAATAAGGTGCACTGAAACTTGACCCACCTCCCCCCAAAAAAAAATTCTGGATCCTCCTCTGTATGTGTAAGCTGTAATCGTGTAATCGAAATCGTAATCGACATATAATAGTAACCGATTACATTTTTTACACAATCTAATCGTTGCAGTAATCGTAATTGCGACTTGGCAAAGGACTGTAATCGTAACCGCAATTTCTAACTTTTCATGCTCATAATCGATTACATTTTCTCGTAATTGACTCCAAGGCTGATTCTGACCGAAAGAAGTGCAGGAGCTCACAATCTATTCCTATGCGTTGATAGAGCTAAAATTTGCATAAAGCTAGAAGTGCAGAAACTCAGCCCCCTGAGCTCCTATGCGAAAAAAGCCCCGAATGATCCGTGGTATATAGGTTACCGTTAAAATGTGAAATCCGTTATGTTACATAATACCTAGTTATTCCATGAAGTACATTGTTAAAACTGGTTGCGATTGGCACCTGTCAGGGGGTGAAACGTGTGTAGCACCAGCGGCACCCAGGAGGGAGCCAGGATTTCTCCCGTAGCTCGGGTGAAAAACTTGCACCCTCAATCCAACATGCTCGGTGGGGTGAAAGATGGAACCGTAGGAGAGAATAATGGCACCATCACTGTTCTCTATTGCCGATCCCACACCCTCCTAAGCTGTATGTGTTTTTGTTTGTAATTCTGTTCAGCTTTATTTGCTTTTTTCTTCAAGTCTTTGAACATTTTTCACATTGAATTCTGGTTTTAAAAAGATTGAAACTTGTAATTTAAGGCATTTTCTCACAGTTCAGACTTTCCAACATATAGTTTAAAAGAATTCATGACTTCAATTCATCTGTCCGTGTTCTAACTCTCGTATATATATCCACTAGATCACTCAGCAGTTTTTAAATGTTATTAACATTTACTATAACATTATTTCCACTAAAAATGAAGTGGGAAGGTCAATTGTTGAATCACTTTTACGAAAAGCCAAAAATATTCAGTTGCATTGCGATCACTGAATAATCAAGTAGTTTCATAAACATCAAAATTTTAACCAAGGCAAAATATAAAGAAGAGAACAAATATAAAGAAGAGTTCACGAAATGAGTCATGACATTCGAGTGTTAATAATAAATAATAGTGAGAGAGAGAGAGAGATTTCTTTTTTCAATGCTCGGTCTACGCAGTTATCGTTACGAAACAGCTATATTATTTCGGCCACTTAAATGCTTCGCATCGTTATGAATAAATATTTTTTGGCGGAGAATCCTCTAGATTCCTGACAATATAAGCAAACAGCACTTATTATATTCAGAAAATGAGACAGTAAAGTTTAAAATATAATAATTTCGAAAACTTTCTAATTGCTAATTGAATCGTTTTTTTTTTGTGGGGGGGGGGAGGGGGTTCGTTTTCTTTTCTTTTCTTTGCTTTTACATCAGCTAGTTTCGCATTTTGATCAGTAAATACTGTTTATTTAGTATTCATGAAAATACCGGTACATATTTTAAAAGTAACGTTGATGCATGATAGAAAATACAAGACATAACAATGTTATAGCAGTAAGCTGAACTTATACGCAGTAGTCAACAACTGAAACAATTTTAAACGTGTTGGAAAGTTCTAATAGTAAACCATGATAAAGTGCCTGTTGTTCTTACGCGAGGATTTGAAGATAATGTGAGACCAAATAATGTGAGTAAATCCAGTTGTATTTATCCAATGTGGAAGATGAAGCAAATTCGTTTCGATGCAACGTACCGTCCGCCATTAAAATGGATGGAAATAAGTCAGCGCGCATGCGCTATTATCTACGTTCTGCTATTGGTGGATTTAATGGCACCCTCGATCTTCGGAAGCACCACCGTATTTTCACCTTATGTTGACTAAAGTCACCCGTTTGGCACCCGTTTTTTACAGTGTATAACTGATCGGGTCCATTAAAGTGTAAAACTCTTGTGTTTCATGGTTTATGTAGTTATTTCATAGAATAACATCTTAGCCCGTTAAAGTGCAAAATAACCTATATCACATACCTAGCTTTTTAGTATAAGGTACATTTACGTTTCGTTTAACAATATGGAAAGTAGCGGGAAATGTTCATGTAAAACCCAGTGTGTCAACAAAAATGCTTTTGTTTTGAAATAATGTTCTTTGTGATTCCAAATGTAATTTTAGTAATCCTTGCTATAGCAAGTGATTTTATGGTACGTTTCCATAAATACCATTTATACGCTGCATAAATGAGATAAATTGTTTCTTTTTCATTTTAATTTTCTATCATTAGTTAATTTTTAGAATACCTAGTTATTTTATAGAATAACTAGTTTGTTTCAAATTATTAACATATTACACACTTTAACGGATACGATCAGTTACTTCATGGAATAACTAGGCATTCTATGAAATAACTGCATTATATACTTTAACGATAACATACATATAATTTAACTATCACTCAAAAGACGCTTCTAGGAAAGCAAAGTATATTTTGAAAACATATAACGACAATTGATTTGGACGATGTATTGCTTGAATTGAGGACTTTAAAGATGATGTCCAAAAGTGTAGCCCATTTCCCACACGTGACAGGTTAACTTAATTAAAAACGTAATTGGAAAAGAAATTGGAAAATATTTTTAACTTAGCAAATCATTTAAGTAACCAGTATTTTCAATAGGTCAACAAATTTTAAACTTTTCGACCTGTATTAATTTGTACATACAGTGAACTCTCACTTATACGCCACCTCATTTATGCGCCCTTTTCACTTATACGATGATTTTAAATGATCCCAGCATATTCCATAGTAAATAATGATAGTGGGTCAATCCATGCGAAATCATACAGGAAAACTAAACAATGTTGCTCACTATTTTTGATTTTTAAAACTTTTGCCTGTTAATTAACTGTTATATTGGGAGCATGAAACAATGGTTTAAAAAATTTTAAACCTTCAGAATTTTTTTTGGCAAGCACTTTTCAGTAGCTGAGGAAGCGACTTTTCGTGAAAAGAGTACTTTTGTGAAGATGCTTATAACTTTTTTATTTATAAATATATTAAAATGATTTAAAACCCACTTGATTGAGCAAAAACTGATCTAAATTTCTATACTAGTTATTTTTCTGATAATTAGTAACAAATATGTGTAAAATTGGCTTAAAAATAAGATTTTTTGTGTGAAATTTTACATTTTTGGCATAAAAATATTAGTAGAAGGAATTAAGACTCACCCTTACTTTTTTTTCCCTTGAATAGATATCTCATAGGACTATTCCCAGAAGTAGTGTGAAACATTTGAAGACTTCTTTTTTTATATAATTTGTCAAACTTGGCATTTTGGAGAAAAAATGCTAACTTTGAGATTTAATATCTGAAAAGGGACTGAATGAAAATCTACAAAAAATTAACTGGATAACCTTCTTATAGTAGTAAATATGTAGCGAAATTTTTATGAATGATATCGTTCTAGTTTTAGAGATATGGAGCCGCGAAGTTGACTGAAAAATCTCATTTATTTTGACGCCAAAAAATCATCACATAATGCAAAATTAATTATTCTCATAATATTAGATGTGTTTTTTGTGGTATAAACTAACCCTTTTACCAAAACATATAATATTTAAATTTATTTTCCATTTACAGAAAGAAATAATTTAGATATTATGCTTTTATAAATGCATTTTTTTCTACGTGTTAGTCATAAAAACATGATCTTCCACTCTAAAGCTGGGCTTTCACGGTCTTTATGCATCTAGTGAGCAAAGAACAATTATAGTTTTAATCTAACCTACAACTCTTCATTCCATTCATTTTTAAAAGTTTAAAGCGTTCAAACCCCCCTACAGCACCAAAAAGCCGCTCAAAATCCGAATTTAAGCTCTGATCCTGCCATTTTCCGTGAGACTGCGTCTGTATAACAGCAGAAAATGGCGGACGTATATTCGCGAAAAAGGGTAGGATCTAGAGCAGTGTTTCCCAACCTTTTCAAGCTCATCACCCCCTTCAAGATGCTGACTGACACCTATCGCCCCCCCCCCCTTCTTTTTCCTTTTCCAAGTGAACATCTATAATATTAAAAATATTCAATAAATAAAATATAAATAATTCATTTAAAAAATAAATTTATGACTAATTTTCATTTAAAAAATCAGTGAATAACCACAGTATTGATTTTAAAAACTTCCTTTAAGCATCCGTGTAAACTTCTGAATAATATACACTTATATGTATAGCCAATTAATGCAAGTTTATTTCACCAACTTTTTTTTACTTCAGTTTCATTAACAATAAAATGATTTTATAAACGAGATTTTACTATTATAAAAAAGAAAAACTATGCAAACGAGGTATATTGACCCTGAAATTTTAACCTGTCTGTTCATTTAATGCAGCTTATTGAATATGTTACTTACAGAGTTAAGCTGCTTAGCATTTAGTTGGAAATCTGTTTAAAATTTACTAAAGTAAGAAATGTATAAATAATTTTGTACTTGAAAAACAAAAGCAAATAAAACGTTAAGAACAAATGAGCAGCAGAAACATTGCAAACACATACTTTGGCGTTACAAGGTTCGTCTTTTTCAATGCAGCACTTTTTCTCATTAGAAAGCCTGGAGATATAACATAATTTAAAAACAATTTTTTTCACTTTATACTGAAGTGTAGGAAGCGAATTTGACAAAAAAGGTTTTTATTTCACACTTCAAACACTTTAATGTTTAAGATAATAATGTATAAAATTTCATTACATGCATTAGTACCTTGTGATTGCAGTAAGTCAATCATGGCAATATCGATAACACTTAGAAAGTTCAAAATTTCTCTCGAAAATAAAAATGAATAGCTCTAACTGTTTCCTAACTCTACTTGTAAAACTGCTTTAAGATGCTAATTATTATTTTTAAAAATATTTTTCTTATTCGAGATGTTTTCCAGTTTAATATGGATAAATATATCAGAATGAGCAACTATCAGAGAGCAAAAAGATTTCTGGTTCTGCTACCTGCTTTGCTAGGTATGAATAATCAGAACTAACAACAGGTGTCTATGAAAATTTTTCAGAAAGAGCAGTTGCTAGTTTTCGTAGAGATCAGTTGTAAATTTGATGGGCTTTACATTTTCTTAGTGGAATTTCACATGGATGTAGGGGAAATTAAAGAGGTTTGATCCACTTTTTACAGATACATTTTTTTATTTCTTCTAATTGTTGGAAAATATCCAAACTGACATTTGTTTAATGCTTTCTAGCTACTCTACGATTTTTTTTATGATTTCTAGCTACTTTTTATATTATGATTTTTTATTTAAACTATATATCAATCTTTTTACTACTAATTTTTCTAGAGTGTCCAAACTGGGTCAAAATTCCCCACTTGAAGGAGGTTTGAATCACCATAAGGGTGGGTTGATCCACAGAGATTATAAGTTGAAAAAATGATGGTGAAATAGTTACATGTCTAATGTGCATCAACTGATCATTGAATGAGGGACCTTAAAGACAGCTGTTTTAAAGGGGCATCTATGAAAATCCTAGGTTTGGTACGCTTCCTACTAGGGATGCACCGATTAATCGACAGTACCGATTAATCGGCCACTTTGCCAATTATTAATAATCGACAAAATTGGGCCGATTAATCGGCCAAAAAATTTCTTTAATTATTATTCTTCAAAGAAAACCTTCACTAAGAAACTATGATGAATTTTTTTATTAACATTAATAATAATCCTCACAGTTGATATAAAATTTTTTGTAAAATAATCCTCCTACTTTGAATAACTATACGTAGACAATGTTGCAACATTCTTCTTGTGGCGACAATGGTCTCCTTAGTACAGTGCTTTTAGATAACCTTTAATTTTCACGAATAATAAAAGTCTTGAATCAAATTGATACTAACTAATAAAAAATTTAAATTAAAAGTACCCCTAAATTGGAGTGCTCACCACAGACTCCCTCTCCCCCTTTTTTTTTGAATTTTTATGTCCAATTAACATAAATAACAATGTATTAATGTAATATTATTGACAATAATATGAAAATTGGTTCAAAGAGATTTGATAAAATATTGAAATTATTTTGTGAAAATGAGAAAATAGAAAAAAAAAAATCTTCTCTCGAAAATACATTACTTACTATTTCTAAACTCGGAATTGTATAAGACGGAAAAGGCAGTCATGGTAAAATTGGTAGCACTAAAAACGCTCAGCCGATTAATCGGTAATCGGTCAGTTTGCTTATCGGTGCATGCCTACTTCCTACCATATTTACCATTTCTAGATCCTTATTTCATTAATTCTCATGTTATAAAATAAAAGTATCTTAAGTTACAATAAAATTAAGAAATTCAGCAAATAACTAAGCAGTATAAAGAGGAACGCTCCCACCAACCCCTGGTATCTGGGTCTAATTTAAATTGCACAAATAAAATCAAAAGAGTAGGTATCAAAAAAGTTCTCTGTTTTGCATTGTAAAGTCTCAAAAGACCGAATATACATTCTCTTACTCCATCCATCACATTTAAAATTTGTTGATAATTTTCGGATTGCAATGAAGGAAGTTACAACAGTTTTCTAACTTAAACTCTCATAAGCTCTCTTTTATACTATAACTAGCAGTACCCGCAAGGCGATACCCATGCAAAAAATGTAAAGGAAGTCAACTGAATAAATTTACATTCACTCCAACCCTCTGAAATAAAATTTTTATATTCTTTCATTCAAATGTACTCCACAACCTTTTAAATTCCACTAAAAGTCATATTGAAGTTTAAATCACAATGCGCCAAATAAATCAAAAAAACATTAAGTTGAGTAAGTAACAGGAGATTTAGTCAATTTTCAAGGCTTGACTCAATACGCAAATTTAAACCTGAAGGACGCGCAGTTTGTCTAGAAAATGGACCTAGTGTTTCAGTTTTGCGTATAGAGTTAAGCCTTGAAAATTGACTAAAGTTGATTAATTAATATCTCCTGTTCTAATTAACCTAGAGAAACGTGCTAAAACTTTTCTTTTTCAGAAAAAACGCTTTCCAACGATGTATAATATTTGGCGGGGTGGGGGGAGGGGTTCTCCTCAATTATGCCAGATATACCAAAAATGAGACGAATTAATTAATTTGATAAAATATAATTCAATATTTAGAATTCGGCCTTCGAAGTGCATTTCACGGGGATGCATTCGAATTTTTGTGTCAAGTTTCAGGTCGGTAGGTGCTGTGGGGGCTTCTAGCCATCGGTTACAAACATACATACAAACAAACAAACAGAGCTCGTAATCTTTAATACATAGATGACACTATTAATGACATTTTACAGTTTGTAGTGTTCAATGGCTGGATTATTTTAGTTTTAAAGACTTTTTTCTTCTTTTCGTGTGTGTGTGTGTGTGTGTGTGTGTGTGTGTGTGTGTGTGTGGTGTGACCTTATTTTTTTAGGAAATTTTTTACGTTTCAATGGAACTTTTGACGCAGTGCCACACAGTAGTGACAAGATTTTCGAAAGCTCTCAACGACCACAGCAATTTGCCCTCGAAATTTGATATAATTCACCGATCTAACCGTAATTTCAATGTAAAATTGGTCGCCAAATCTAAATTGATTAACATAGGGAACCGATTGTCGTCAGGTAGCTCAGCCACAACCATTCTTCCATGATTTTAATGTGAACATTAAAAGGCAAGAAATATAATGTCTTTCGCACCATCTCTTTAAAGTGATTACAATCTAACAGTGACCCTCAACTAAGCAAGATTTCACTGGCTGGGAGGTTTGGTAAATTTCTCGATTGTTGCCAAACTTTACGACGCCAAATACGAAGGGTAACTGAATAGCGGTGTTACCGAAAATGTCAGAATGGAACTATTATTGTTAAAAATTTAGCGATGGCGACATTAAATACATGTTTTAAACATGCAATAAAATACTCTTTTGACTGCAAACAACTACTGTTCCTTCCCAGAGCGTTTTCTTTTTCTTTGATTTGGAGAAAGTAGTGTTTCACTGGCTGGGAGGTTTGGTAAATATCCCTATTGTTGCCAAACTTTACCATGCCAAATACGAAGAGTAACTGAATAGCCATCACTAAATTTTTAAAAATAATAGTTCCATTCTGATATTTTCGGTAACTCCGAATCTTGAGGAAGTCAAATGAATAAATTTAAATTCACTTCAACCCCTCCCCCCCCTGAAGTAAGATTCTTATATCCTTTAGTTCAAATGCGCTTCATCTTTAAAATTCCACTTAAAACATTTTAAAGTTTAAATCAATTAGCCAAATAAATCAAAAAGACAGAAAATTAAGAAAGAAATAGGAGATATTAACCATTCAAATTGAATAAATTTTCAAGACTTAAATCTATACGCAAATTTAAACCACAAAGTAACTTCAGGGAAAAAAGAGCAGCTGATCAGGAAAATGGACCTAGTGTTTCAGTGTTGCGTACATAGTTAAGCCTTGAAAATTGGCTAAATTTGATTAATTAATATCTCCTGTTCTAATTAACGGACAGAAACGTGCTAAAACTTTTCTTTTTCAGAAAAAAACCCCTTTCCAACGATATATAATGTTTTGAGGAGGAGGGAGGCTTTCCCCCCTCAATTATGGCGGATACACCAAAAATGAGACTAATTAATTAATTTAAAGATAACTAATTCGAAATTTAAAATTTGGCTTTCGAGGTGCATTTTACTGGGATACGTTCGAATTTTTGAGCCAAGTTTCAGGTCTGTAGGTGCTGTGGGGGCTTCTGGCCAGCGGTTACAAACGAAAAAACACCGTCATCTTTATATATATAGATATTTATGGAAATAACTCCCACGCTATGTTAAAATATGCATCAGTGACTGCACATTTTTAACGCTTCACCTTTTATAGAACACTTTAAATATTTCAATTTCACTCCGCCAGGCAAGCCCGTCATTTAGGGGGGGGCATTAGGGGTCTATTGCCCCCCAACCCCCCGACTTTGTAAAATCAATGTATTTACATAGAAGTGGGCGTGGTTTTTGTTGTTTTCTGGTGAAATTGTATTCTGTTTTTATCCTTTGCCCCACCCCCCCTCCCTCATGAAAAAACTTGAAATGACGGGCCTGCCGCCAGATAATTTCTCGTTATTTGGAACCGCAGCGTTAGAAAGATTACCAAAGGGCAACCACTCTCTTAAATTAACACTAAATCTCAGCAGAGTTAATTTTGTTAATTGATATCAGTTACCTCAGAACATTTACTTTCATTTTTCGCTATGTAACACTACTGTAGAAATTGCTCTAGACATTACGAGATATAATTCGGTAATAATATCACATTGACTCTGAAACTCAGCAATGAAATAATTAAGTTCTCATTCATCAGAAAAATCAAAAATGTTATAAACACAACAGTAATATCGTTTCTAGTTTTTTTTTTTTTTTTTACTTTAAAGAATTTCAGTTCTGTAGAATCTTTTCTTCTTTGATTTTGTTAATGTAGCTTTAATTGACGTTTTCATTTTTTTAAGGCTTTAAGAAGAATTTTTACTCAGAAATAACTGGAAAGAACTCACCCTTGTTGCACACAAAAATTCCGGCTCAGTCGACCGAAAAGTAATATGATGCACAGAATAGATAATGGCACAGATTTTTTCACAAAAACATGAATTCAGCCTCTGTTACAAGACAAGTCGATATATTAGTGGACTATGACATATAATTCACACATGAATTAGCTCAAAAAAGTACACACAAACTCTCTAAAAATATTTTCACATTACAGTTAAAAGAGGAAAAACAACATTCAAAATGCATTAGAACGCTAAAAAAGTGTGAATTATTTTAACTGTTGCCACTAATGTTTAGAGAAATTATGCAGATTAAACTCAAAATAAAACACGGAGAAGAATTTTACGGATTTTAAGGAAATTCGCAACTCCAATGAACTATAGGGTGTGCTGCGGCCACTATCTAAGGCAGGGATTCAAGTGAAACAGCACTGCGATCGCTTCGAATTGCAATCGCTACTGGAAGTGAATTACATTATCATCAACTTAACTTGGCATGACGTCACTACGGGTGGAGCCAATAAGAGCTCACAAGCACTCAGCGATCTCCTCTTATTCGCCAAGTAAGCTGTGACGTTTTATCTAGCTCGTTTTTCATAGGCAAACGTCACGCTGACGTCACGATGTTTTTATCAAGAAACGTTCTAATGTAATTCATTTCCAGTAGCGATTGTAATTTGCGATGGCCTGTTTCACTTGAATCCCTGCCTAAGGCAAGGATTCAAGTAAAACACGGACGATCGCAACTCACCATTGCAATCGCAAATTCCCAAATTTGGATAAGTTGCAATCGCAATAAATGCTAATCGCACTGACGTCACTACGGGTGGAGCCAATAAGAGCTCACAAGCGGTCGGCGATCTCCTCTTATTCGCTAAGTAGGCTGTGACGTCTTATCTAGCTCGTTTTTCATAGGCTGACGTCACGATGCTTTTATCAAGAAACGTTCTTATGTAATTCATTTCCAGTAGCGATTGCAATATGCGATCGCCTGTTTCACTTGAATTCCTGCCTATGAAAGGTAAAACAAACGCATGCCGTAAGGCCGCATAAATTGTTTCGAAGTTTAATGAATGACAGTAATTTTTGCTCGTATACAAGATTTTTGTTCTTTATTCCTTTAAAATAAATTTGTAAAGTCTTGAGGTTATTCTCGCTCA
The DNA here is from genome assembly GCA_038373865.1 of Uloborus plumipes. Taxonomy (NCBI): domain Eukaryota; kingdom Metazoa; phylum Arthropoda; class Arachnida; order Araneae; family Uloboridae; genus Uloborus; species Uloborus plumipes. The sequence goes on along the minus strand of JAXGGA010003927.1, from coordinate 59,383 downwards.
TAAAAAGGGCGACGGGAAATGCAAAAAGTATTACTAAGGCAGGGATTCAAGTGAAACAGGCCATCGCAAATTACAATCGCTACTGGAAATGAATTACATTAGAACATTTTTTGATAAAAACATCGTGACGTTTGCCTATGAAAAACGAGCTAGATAAAACGTCACAGTCTACTTGGCGAATAAGAGGAGATCGCTGAGTGCTTGTGAGCTCTTATTGGCTCCACCCGTAGTGACGTCATGCCAAGTTAAGTTGATGATAATGTAATTCACTTCCAGTAGCGATTGCAATTCGAAGCGATCGCAGTGCTGTTTCACTTTAATCCCTGCCTAAACATCAGAAGTTAATACAAATCACGTAGTAGTGTGTACCGACCAGTGAATGAACTATTGAGCAAAATTTCGTTTTCAAAAATTGATAGCATCGTTAAAAATTGTAGCATTTGTCACATGACAGTAAAAACACTTCAAGTGATATATGTAATTATTTTTTAAATTATTGTGCTAATTTTTATGGTTCTGGATCAGGTTTTTTGGTGGGTTGAAAGGGAAAAAAGTGCCTTGACCCAGTGAATGAACACCCCAAACAAAACACAAACGCATCATTTTCTAGCCATTTTCTTTTTAGAAATGTGTAGAATGACATGCCTACTGCTGATTCATCTAAGAAAAATGGTTTAAAACTTATTTTTTAAAGAAAATGTTGGTATTCCCTAAAATGCTAAAAATGAACTTTCTGTAAGAAATCTGTCACTGAAAAAGCTTAGTAATAATTTAGAATTTTATTTGAAATTTCGTCGATATTTTTAACTATAAAATTATTTTTCAAGTAAAAATCTATAAAAAATGTACATCGACAACTAGATTTTTCTAGATTGTATCAAATTTTAAAATGTAAAATTTTAACGAGCAGTTAAAAAAAAAGTTTGATCGTTAATAAGCCTGACCGTATTGTAAAAATAGAGTTTTTTAAAGTAATGACACTCACTTGTTAGAAAAATCCAAATGATAATCCACATTTGAAGGGCTGAGAGATGAAGGGGCTATGTGACAAAACAAAAATTGCGAGTAATTAAAGTTCAAAGTTTTATTGTTGCAGTTGTAGCAGCTTTTTTATTTTCTGGTTTTGTCGTTAGTAAGCGTATGAAATTGGTCTAAAGACATCGACTTTTTGATGCACCAAGCTTTATTTGCTTACCTGTATCCATTTCTTACCATTGTCTAGAGTGTTCGTTTTTTAAAATGAAACATAGCCCATTCATCCTCCAAGCCCTTCAATTAACCTTACTTAGGATTTCATCCATATTCTCAGCGAAGCAAAAAGAAAACCTTCTGCCGCTGCCACTCTCGTGGGAGAAAATGTTTCACCTTTAAATGGAGTTTTGTAAATCATCGCAAGGTTCAAAGAAATAGAACGAATTGTTTGGGAACTACAGTAAAACATAAAAAATCTAATTTGAGTGGAACCACTTTGGACTTTCAAATCGAGTGGATGGATTTTCAAATCGTTCGGATTTTCGAAAGTAACCAAGAAAACACCATTTTGAAAAATAGTATATCAGTCAAATAAAGCAGTTATAATGCTACTATACGTAATTGCATATTTTAACAAAAATTAATAAAACTTTACTCTTATTGTTTACTAATCATAAAGGAAAAATTAAAACTATTTACAGTACTGCATGAACTATGTGACGGACTATTATACAGTAAACATACGCCGAAAATTGAATGAACTACTGGAAAATAGGCCGACTTGACGCAAAGAATTAGTTTGATCCTAAGAGGAAAAATTGACTTGAACTCATTTTTCAAAATCAACGCTTTTTGGCTGAAATGTGAGCTTGGATTTTCGACTTTGACGTTCTAATGTATATCGATATTCTCCCGGAATGTAGTCCGCTTATAGTCATTGTTCAAAGCCAGGATGTACATTTTAGACGCCATAATGACGCCATGTACATTTTAGACGCTACCCTTTTCAATTTTAGCTGACAAAATGTTCTACAACAGCATAGTATAAAAATAATTTAATTAGCTTAAGCAAAGCTTTCAACTTCCAGTTGTTACAATAAGCATGTTATTGTTAAAAAGTTTCTTTTTTCTACGAAAAAAGAAAAAAGTATAAATTTCCACATGTAACCACAAATTAATACAGCTTTACAGACAATATTGTTGATAAGCAAGAGAATTATTGAAAAACCATTTCAGTATCTTTAAGTGTTCTTATGTATACAGACATAAAATATTAAAAGTAAGAATAAATAACGAAAGACATTTCATCCATAAGTAATTCGCGGTTGCTTTTAGTTGAAGGACATTTGGCTACAATAATGTCCCCTTTAACGATCCTAAATTGGCTAGCTTGCGACAAACAACGGTATTAAAGAGAGGAAAAAAATGAACAGAAGTGACAAAAGCGTAAAATTAGTTAAAATATAAAATACATAGCATTTTTCGAACTTTAGAAAGTTTTTTAGAAATAAATACACATGAACGAAGTTTTAAACATTGAATGGGATGAACCAAAAAATTAAAAGGAAAAAAAAACTTTGATTAAGATAAAAATGTGTGATCAAGATTGCAAAAACACTAATGACAAGAACAATGATTAAATTGAAAAATTAAAAAAAAACTCCGACCTTGATTGCCGCCCTCATATTAAAACGAAATTCACTGGACATAAAGCACTTTATAATTTAAATATATTCAATTGTTTTCGGGAGAGCATGGAAAATGAAAGATAATCCTTACTAGCAAAATTTGTTAAACAGTCGCAAAAGCAGAATAAAAAGGAAAAACTGAGAATCTTTCTAAAATCCTTATATTAAAATCAACTACAAGAATTCATCAATAACAAGTAATTTTACATCATTGAGTTTTCTTTTCCTACCGGCGAACTATGACATCCGTTTCCGAATCGCAAAAATGAAGAATTAAGTCCGATTTGATAAAAATTGTTATCATTCAAGTATATTCAATTGTTATAATTCTATATAACATGAAAGTTCCAAACACATTTTTTTAGACGCAGAAAATTATTCTTTATCTTTTGGTAGAATTGTTTTAATTTTTTAAGTATGTTTTAAACTACAAAAATCGTGAAAACAGTTTAATGGTTTTTAATATCTTCATTAATTAAGGTCATGCGAAGATGCTACCTAGCTAAGAATACTTTCGATTAACTCTGATTTCAAAATTAAAAATTAATACAAATAGGTCCATTCGTTTAGGCGCTAGAGTTCCACAGACAGTTACACAGATACCGTAAAATGTGGTAAATCGGTACATTATCAGCTTTGATTGCAAAAGTAGTTAAAAGATTTTTTTTAATTTGATTTTTTGGGTAAAAACCTTGGTCTTGCTTTGCTTTTGATATTCCAAGCAAAGACTAAAGATTTTGAACAGTTATTATTTATATATATGGGAATTTAGGGGTGTTCCGAATCCCCCCGCTGATAGGGGTCAATCGAAACACATGTTAATTTTTTTATTTTTTTCCATTTAACCTGTAATATGTCTCACAAATATGAGTAACATTGATGGGGGAGAATAAGAACAAATAGTTGCTGTCAAACAAAAGTTTATTTTCTATATCAGTAAACGTTTATTTGATTTGTAAAAATTCAAAATAATTTTGAACTTTTGAAAAATTAAAACTAATTTGAAGAAATGCTTTTGAGTTGAAATACAAAGTCACTCATATAGTCCACAAATATGTACTTGTCCTTAAAACAAGCAGTTGTGGTTTATCTTAAGTGTTTTCATAACATCTTCTGGGATAAACGCTGCCTTTTCTTTAGTTTCTTGAAATCTCTGGGTTTCGGGGATTGTCCTGTATGATTTTCCCACTTATTCATCACTGTCTGTGTGCTGGTCTTTTGCTACATAAAGTCTGTACGACTTTCCCCCATGTATTTTAAGTAAAAATAGGTCAACTGGAGCAAAAATCTTTTTGAATCTGCAACTTTCTCTCATTCTAAGATCTAGTTGCTTATGAAAAGGGATAAACAGTAATAAATCCTTGTTCTTTTCTTGACTAGAAGAGTTAGGATTAGAATCTTGGTTTTTCAAACAGTTTCCTTTAAATAAGTTTGAATTGGAACACCAGAACAAAGTGTTCCAATTCACCCCGCAAATCCTTATTCTATGACATTATGAAGAATTTTTCCTTTTTATGCCACAATTAAAATATGTTGTCTCTTCCAATGTGGTACTCTGTTGCTCAGATATATCTGTACCTCAGAACCAGACTAACGTAAGTCCATTTTCGTCATTTTTCGGTAGAGGGGAAAAACGATTGTCGAATACATCGTTTTTCCCCTCTACTGAAAAATGACGAAAATGGACTTACGTCAGTCTGGTTCTGAGGTACAGATATGCATAATTAAAAAATACTATTCTTACATTTGAAATATAAAGGGGTTTGTACTGACATACAAAGTTTTGCAGACCATGAAAACTTTATGTTTTTCAGCATTTCGCTTGCAGCCTTGCACAAAAGCCAATAGTGTTGCCAGAAGAACAAAATATTTTTTTCCTACTTATTATAATACTAGCTGCCAGGGCAGCTAGATTCGCTTCCTGCGGCATATTGATGCATAACGTCCCCCCTCTATAACTTTTACCTCATTCTGATGTTATATTATTTGGTATAATTTAATGTTCATTCGATTTCAAGACATACCACGCACGTGGCCCGGCGTAGCACGGGCACTTCGTGCCTTGAAAGTAGTGAAGAAAATTTCAACAAACTACTCCCCGCCAAGGCGGCTCGCTAAGAGGCGCCTTCGCGCCTTTTCTTTTTTCCTGCATCAAAAAATCATTCGAATTATTGAGATGTTGCACGGCACTTCGCGTCTTCAAGATGGTGAGGAAAGTTTCAGTAAGTTCAGCTAGCTCAAAGGAAAGAAGCAGACATAGATACTCATGAAGTTTAAATCCAACGTTAGAGATGCACAAATACAAAAGTGTGAGCTTTTCACACTTCTTGCATTGAAAAAGAGGCTCCTTGTAGCCCCGAAACACGTGTCTGCAGTATACCTGTATATTTGTGCATCTCTAACGTTGGATTTAAACTTCATATCTATCGCACAAAGGTATTTATTTTCTTCATAGATACTCAGGTTTAACTAATTTATATTTCAGAAAACTACAAGTGGCTAGCGAAAAAAGTACTACATACTTGACCCGTTAATGAGTTTCATGTTTGATTTAGTTAAGCATTCATTCAAAATTCTCGTTATCCTTATTATTACTGTTTCATAGCAACCACGTTTTGCAACAATGGATTTCATATTTAATCATTTAGGCCTAATCGCTTTAAATTTGACTACTTATTAATTGATATCTCCGTTAATTAAAATCGTATAATTATATAAATTAAAAGTAATGAAGCCTGAAAAATTACCAATCTATCGTACCTGGTTCGACTTTCAGTTCATTGGCATTCAGGAGAAAGAAGCGTGACATAGATAGGATAGTTAGAAGGAAAGAAAGAAAGATAGATACTCAGTTTTTAATATAAGTAGATTACCTTTCGGAAAAGAAAATAACTTCCAAAAATACCCGACGGTATATTTATGAAGAATTTCTTTGTATGATCAGGAAGTTTTGTACCGAATCACTCCGTTGTTCCTGTACGTTTAACAGTACACACATCGACAGAAACACGGATGCACAGACACGTCAAACTTATTACCCCTTCTTTGTTGAGTCGGGAGCTAAAAAAACCAAGGGAGAAATGAAACAGGAATATAAGGATGAACACTAAATTCAGAGCCATTTCACACTCCAGGGTCCCCCGTACCTACCACAGCTTCGTGGTTTAACCGGGATGGGGCCCTGAAGAGCGCTCTGTTCTTAATTTTGAACCAGAACCTAGGGTCAAGCAAACCCTAGGCCCAGCACCCCCAGAGGTATCGTTTCACTTGGAGGACTTTGTGACCACGACATTTTTAACGCCTCCCAGCCACCATTAATTAAGACGGTGGATCTTTGATCGACTGGGATCGAACCCTGGTCCCTCCGGACACGAGTACGATGCCTTACCGATCGGGCCACCACGGCCCTAAATTCAGAGCCAGAAAACTTCTCTCCTGTATCTCCTGAAAGAACAGAACAATTTAGGCGGGAATTCAAGTGAAACACTATTGCAATCGCTTCGAGGCGATTGGAGTCAAATTACATTAGAATCGCATCTCGTAGCGATTGTAACGTATCCAAATTTGGGAATTTGCGATTGCGTTGGTGAGTTGCGATCGTTCTTGTTTCACTTGAATTCCTGCCCTAGAAGGAGATGCGAAGTTTGGGAGGGAGGGGATTCAATTAGAGTAAAACATGAGATTGAATCTATCTATTAAAGACGCTAGTACGATGCGACGCAAAAGTTTACACAACGAGTAAATGCACGCCGATTTTGAAAAACATTTAATTATATTTCTCAAGAGTGCTTCAGTCAGATGTGCTTTGCATTTAGAATAATATTTATACCCAAAAAAAGTTAACTTTTGCATTTTACAAGCTAATAAATGGTTACAAAAAATTAAGACGGTCTCAAAAATTTAGAAAAAAAACGAAATTAAATTTTTATAAAATAGTTTTGGAAATTGCTATGGATTTGCATCTAATCTTCTTTATTAGTTGACTAGCTGTACCCGTACGGCTTTGCCCGTGGTATAAAATTAAAAGTTCATTTGTTAAATAATTGATATAGCAGAAAGAATATTCTATTTTAGTTATAATTCAACTATAATTCCTTAAAAGTATGATATAAAAATAAGCCAAAAGAGAAAATAAGAACAATTTTGTTGCTTACAGAAACCAGCAGAAATCTTATCAAAGTTTAAAAGAAGAAGAAAGCTTTCTTTCCTAACTTCAAAAACAAAATAATACATTTTCCGAAATGACACACTTTAGAAAGAACGTTGCAATATCGCAATTTATACGATACTTTTATAATTTACCGAGTTTCAATTCCTTAAAAACTGAGAAAATAAAAACAGACGATTTTTTCCAACAGTTAAATAACTCATTTTAATAAGGCTAAGAGTTTGGATTGCGACAAAATCAAATTCATTTTGAATATTATTAAGGAAAAAAGAACGAAAGAAAAAAAGGTATTAAAACGTAACCATGGTCACAACGTGAAAAGTTCATTTCCGTTGTGATAAAATAATTCATTTCATCTTTATTTTCAAATTTTATTCTCGAGTGTAACCATTTTAGAATCGTTTGGCTTGCTTTGCTCAAGGTAAGCCTTGAATTTCCGTGATTCTAAAAACAATTAGTACAGCCGTTCTAATGCTCGTAGATTCTCCCGATTGATATCATTTTTAGCAGAAAATTATAAGCTTTCGAATGACATAAGACTTGAAAATATTTCTTCCGCATTTTATTGAATTTTTATGAAAAATGAGCTAAGAATTAGAATAGAAAAAGAACGAAATGGAATTTTCGAAAAAACGCTTCGAGACGCACACACCCATACAACGAACTAATTTTGTGCCAAATTTTAAGGAAATAGATCTAGCGGTTTTGGCGCTACGCGGGTCACAGACAGACCCACCTTCAGCTTTATTATTAGTAAAGATAAAGAAGAAAATAGAGATAGAGAAGAGATAAAGACGAGTTTCCATCGAAGAAATTAAATCTTGCATGATTTGAAGTTCAATTTTGCTATATCCTTAATCGATCGCTTGAGTTACTTACTGTACAGAAGTTTTTGCTTTTACAATCAAGAAAATATGCCTCGAGAAAGTAAACTCATGATTCACTTATATTCAATGAATGACACAGTTTTCTCCAATATGACAATGAAAACGTCCATGACTTTCACCTCTTGAATCAAAGGCCTTTCAGAAACAAGGTGTTAAGTTTCTTTGAGCCTTCAGCTGCTGTCCTGACAGTTTGCAGTTTTCACTGAAACTCAAGGATTTTGTCACTTTTGTTGCTCTAAGCCCTTTCAGAATGCGCTTTATGCTTCAGTCTGACAAGACATAAATTGCTCAAACTGACAGACATCTTACAGTGAGAATTCGAGACTGCTGAGTGGTTTTTAGTGACAACGTCATACTGGATCAAAGCAGAGTAACTTAACTGTGAAAACGTGACAACAGTATTGAATACAAACCAGCTCCTTTAAATTTTTGATTTCACTTTTCTCGGTAGACCAAAACTGAGAGCAGTTGATTGGGATTGAATAATGCTGTCTCTAGCATAAGTAATAATTTTTAGTGACAACGTCATACTGGATCAAGGCAGAGTAACTTAACTGTGAAAACGTGACAACAGTATTGAATACCAACCAGCTCCTTTAGGTTTTTAGTGACAACGTCATTTGACCCAGGTTTTTAGTGACAACGTCATACTGGATCAAAGCAGAGTAACTTAACTGTGAAAACGTGACAACAGTATTGAATACAAACCAGCTCCTTTCAATTTTTGATTTCATTTTTCTCGGTATACAAAAACTAAGAGCAGTTGGTTGGGATTGAATAATGCTGTCTCTAGCATAAGTAATAATTATAGTTGCTAAAAGCTTCTTTCTGGATAAGAAAAAATGTATTATAAATTCCAAAAAGCAAGAATAAAGCTCATAATACTCGATAACTTCTTTGACTTAACTTTCTTTAGCGATTGTTGTAATGCAGAGTTATTAAATATTTTTTTTCTCTGTCGTAATGCTCACATTTTACTTCCGCTTTTAAAGTGCAGCCAAAAACTATATAAAATAACAGTAAGTAATTACTTCCACTTTTTGTTTGTTGCTAAAAATAATGCAAAAAAAAAAAAACCTTTCAAATTCGAGCGTGCAAACTTGGCAGAATTTACAGCAGATTCGGGGTAAATATAAGCCATTTTTTTGTTATACGTAGTACATTTGTATTGAAACAAAAAGCCTATACCTTTTTATTAGTTGTTATTATAATAATTATATCTGCTTCAAATTTGAAAACCACTCACCTCAAATAAATTTCAAAACGATAAAGTTAAAAGTATAAAAAATGTTTTCCAAATCTAAAGACTATTTCTTCAGCTTGATTTGTACTAAAAAATATGAATTAATTTAATTATTTTATTTCTTTATTACAATACTTTAACACTTCAGCTGATCTTAATATATTTAGATTTTTTTTTAACTTAAAATTGAGAGGAGAACAAATATAGGTGGTATAGTAAAAGCTATTCGTTTTAAGCAGTGTACCGCCTATTTCTTCTCTCAAATTTTTAATTCAAATTTTATTGTCTGCTTTCACATTAACCTAGGTATAAATACATTAAGATCGACTCAAGTTTTTGAGTATGATATTCAAATGCTTATTCTATTTCATACTTTTTAGTGCGAATCAAGCTGAAGACTATGTAGCCTTTAGATTCAAAAAAAAATTAGAGTTTATTTTGCATTTTTCAACATTTGTTTTGTAAAGGGAGATAGAACAACAATTGAAAAAATGCAGAATGATAAAAATAAAAATAAGAAAAAAGGGATTAATAAGTAGAATGTTGAGAAATAAATGAAAGTAGAAAAACTTCCCTAAAATTAATTTCATAAGGTCTGTTACTGTACCTCTGAACATTTTAAAAGAAAACTAGGATCAAGTGCCTTCTAGTTTCAGTTTTTATATTTGGGATTTAACCTGAATACTGACAATTCAGTGTTCTAGTGTACATATTCAGAGTAGGCGGTTCTTGAAATAGGGGAAATTTTTGTCCTTGAAAATATAAAATGATTTATCGCTCACAACGTTCCGTTTAAAAAACGTTCCTAACTTTTAGTTTGTTATTATTCTTTATTTAAACCAAAAACAGAAGAAAAAAAAACAATCTTTTCAATTAAAATCACTTTAAAAAACAGAACACAAGTCTTCATTGTCATTTGAATGGATGTCTTCCATAACTATGTTTTGTATCAAGTCAACATTTTTGAACCTATACCCCTTGAGCTTGATAACTGCGTTTATCGTTTAAACCAAAGACACTCAGTTCAGTATTACTTTCATATATTCTATACATTAATTGAAAACATGTGAAAGGAATATGATTCAACTAAAGAAAAATTGCCCCTAAGATAAAGAAGATAGATGCTACTATTACTGTCCTCAGATTTTCCAGTGGAGTAAAAGACTATACCCTGTGTAAAAATTATATCACTGTGCGCAGGCTTCTCCAGACCACATTCTTTCCTGCATGGGTCTATCCTCTGAAGACTTAAGGGATAGACCAGGTCTAGTATCATTGACTTTTTGAAGGTGAAAGATTTTTTGGGCTTGATCTAGCTCTGCTAGATCCCGGGGATTTGAAAGAAGAAGAAGATTACTGTTATTTGTATCTTCTTGGGTACTATTATTCTACTATGCATATTTACTCAGTCTTTGTAAATCTAATTAAAGTTGGAAATTTAATGGTTGTTTCCTTGATTAAGAAAGGTTAAAATAAGTCTCAAAGTAATATGTAATGATGAACAGAAATAACTCGCTATACTAGCAGAGCTAATTTCTGATCTCAGTTATAGCAAGTGCATCTCTAAAAAAATTAATCAATCAATTAATTAATTATAAATTCATCAATGAATAATAGAATAACAAAAATTTTTGATTCGATCACAGCATTTACATTTTTTTAAATAAAAAAAATAATTGGTCACATGTACTCATGAAAGCATATTATAAGTTATACTTCTTAAATTTATAGTTGTTTTTACTGAAGATGAGAATGAAATTCGTGAAACTTGTATGTATTTCAAGAGTCATTTTCTGTAAGAGAAGTACACTTCCTAAGAGATGTGATGGCTGACATTTTTGGATTTTCTTTTTAGATTTTGAACAAAGTCAATCCTTTTATTTATTTGAAAAAAAAAAAGTTTTTTCTTTGAAGCAACGGTTAATGTTTTTGTTTGGTAAACTGTTTGTGTGTGAGAATGGGTGGGTGTGCGTTACAGTAGAAATATGACAAATATGAATTTCAATGCTTGGGAAATTTCAGAAAGATGCCAAAGTTTTTTCTCATTTGAGTCATAGAACGCTACTGTGAAGTTTTAGACATAATTTCTTGGCACCTGCTAGGAGTTACCAGAAAATGAGTCCTTACATAAATGTGTCAAATTTTTTACTAATCATTATGTTTTAGAAAAATTGTAAAGAGTATTATTATGCAACAGTTAGTTATTGCAACTCTAAGTAGTTTTCCAGGAATGTTAAACATAAATCAAGTGTTCAGACATTTTACCATTTTTAGAGCAAATCATAAAAATTTTACGCTAGAGTCTATAGAGTAATACTTTCACTAGTGCATACCTTGCTTCTAGTGCAAAATTCTATTGGTTGGGAAAAGGTTGAAGTAAATTTTACATTGTTATGTAAATCCACAGAGAAAACGGGGGCATAAATTAAAAAAAAATATGCCAATGGTTCAAGCGCATGTACTTGTCCTCGACCACAAAATACACCAGTAAAATAATGTATCCTATTAATTACAGAAAGTAATATAGTCTTCATACAAAAAACATCCCCTCCCTCCATTCTCAGTTCTTTGATGCTTCTCTCAGTTTTTTTTAATGATTTTTATAAATTTGCATCATGCATTCTCTTGACATACATGATCTCTTATTGTACTATTACCTTCTGCAATAGTATGCTGCCTGTCATGGGCATGCGTTTCCAATTCAATTGACTTGTATCTACTGGAATATTTTCGCTAAAGTGTACCCTCCTTCTTGTACCCAATTCCTTGGGTTGAGAAATGTGTACGAAGTAAAATTTTGACTCTAATGTACATCTGCAGAGTAAACGGGGTCATATTTAAAAAAAACTGGTCTTTGGGTCAAATGCATGAATTTGCTCTCGACCATATAAGTACACCAGCAAAACGATAATTATACCCTGTGTAACCAGAGGAGGCGGCCGGTAGTAAAATTTCCCCTGATGGTTGTCATAGTTACGGCGCTATGGACTTTTCTCCCACTTAGCTTTAGCAACAATGGTGAAATGCAAACGCTTGAAATTGTTTTGTGCGTAAACTATTATTCAATCAGCGTTATAGAATACTTTTTGAAGTATTTATATAACGGATACTCATGATCGCAGGTCTTGCTAAAACAAACTACTCGTATTTAGCACGCGGATATAAATAAAAGCGTAAGCCTAATTCGATGAGCATAAATAAATGAAATGCCCCAACAGCAGTGTAAAAAAAGAGTGAAACTGTTGTCTTTCGTGTGGTTTCCATGGAGACGATGCAAAATTTCTAAAATCGATATGCCTTTTTTAAAATAACCGAGTATAGTTCGTGCATGATTTTTTCGAGCTTTTTCTTGCAGTGGAAACAGCTACCCTGGCTCCTGCTACTATTCTTCCTCAAGTATTCGTCGCAGCAAACTACCACGACTACAGCCACAACCACCACAACCATCCCACCAGGCACCACAGTGGCCACGACGACAGCACTAGCGACATCCACCTCACCATCATTCACGACAGAAGCCACCACATTAGCAACAGCAGAGAATGCGCAGCCGACCACCACCGTAGCCACCGAAAGCGCAACCGTCGAAGCCACAACTGAGGGAGTGTCCAGCAACGAAGCTTTGAGGGCAAGAGGGTTGGGGAGGGGTTATCGCTTCGAATCTACCAGAACCAGGCCAAATGCAAACCAAGAGGTAGCTCCTCAAGTATGTATAAATTTATTTATTTTATTTATTTACTAGCGGTACCCGCACGGCTTTGCCCGTGGTATAAAATTAAAAGGTCATTTGGTAATAAATAGATATCGCAGAAAGAATACTCAGTTTTAGTTATAATTTAATTGTAATTCCTTAAAAGTATGATATAAAAATAAGACAAAAGAGAAAATAAGAACAATTTTGTTGCTTACAGAAACCAACAGAAATCTTACCAAAGTTTAAAAGAAGAATGTTTTCTTTCTTAGTAGTAGAGATTTATTTTCTTTTATTAACATTTATTTTGCGCTGTATGTAAGTTATTACCCGTCAGCCAGAGCTAAGACAGAACTACACGCAATATACTGGCAGCTTGGTTATGTCAACCAGAGATAGCAGGTTCATGCTTATTATGAAATGATCGACCTGGAAAAGACAATAATCGAGCTGAAGGCAGCTGTCATCTTATTGAAGCTGAGAGTGCCATCAAACTAGTAACTAAATTAAATTTTGCAAATAAGACGACATCGGCCTCCATCTCGGTTATTGTCTAATCTAGTCTGATGGACTGATGAGTAAGTAATGACAAAGTTACAGTCTATGGATGACATAACCCGGCTGTCAGTGTATTTCATGCATTATTTAATTTATTTTACATCAGTACCCTTCTAACAATAAATGAATAGGAAAAAAGAAAGCGTAACATGGACCTACACGTCACCGATGACAATAGAAACACACCAAGAAAAATATTTTAATACAATAATTATTCAATTAATCATTTCAAATCTCAATTTAATGTTATTTTTGCTACAATACTGGTATAAAACAAGAACTAGTATTAAAATTAAACAAAACCCCACCCTTCAGTGACGACCTCATTTTAAGGTGGCTCTTGCGAGTCAGAACGTATATAAAAATTAAAAATACGTTTAATTCATTTCTTGGTGATATGAAAAACAAGGGAAAGGAAGTGTAATCATAACTAACTAAAATTGGCTAGTAGCGAAAACAGAATCAAGAGAGAAAATTAAAATTCTCTGAAAAGCCTTTTTTTATAAACTAACATGAAGAAAACTAATAAAAAGTTATAATTCGAGTTCTATAAAATTTGGAAGTTCCAAACGAATTCCATCTCACACAGAACATTTTGTTCTTTTGATTGGTACTACGTTTTCTGAATCAAAATTTGGAAAGATGCCAGTTTTCATGGTTTTCAGTTAATAACTTCAGAAATTAAAGTCCTACAATGATGAGACCCAACTAAGTACACTTTCGATCCAGTCTGTTTTCAATCAGAAAAATGATTATGATTGTCAAAAACGGTTTATCTGATTAGGAGCTATGGTGCTACAGACACTCTATTCCTCATTGCGTCAGAGGTGAATATAAATTTATATAACTTGCGTGGTTGCTTATAAATAGAGTAATTAATAGCGGAAATCTTAAGACTTTCTTAATTTATCAGATAACTAGTAGATATGCCCAGCGTCGCGCGGGTTAAAGTGCAACATGCAAAATCCAAGAAGGTTTATTTTGTGACAATGCGTGGTTAGTTAAATCGGCGTGAAGGACAACGTGAAATCAAACTTGAATGTGTTATTATCTGTGATGATTTTCTAAATATTTGAGTTTCTACTTTTGAAAAAAGTAAAAACAGCAGTATAATATATTCAAGGGTGAATACTCACGAAAGAAACATTTTCTAATTGAGAACATTTAAGTAGAAAACACTGTAAGTGCCAGGATGGTCAATTTTTATTTTCTTATGCCAAAACATTGTATATTCCAATGGGAATCCTGCTGAAAAAACTGACTCTGCCAATCTTTGTTCTGAAGTTTACAAAATAAATCCAAACATGGCACCACCAGTATGTGCCAGCGTAGCAAGTTTTAGGCAGGGATTCAAGTGAAACAGCACTGCGATCGCTTCGAATGCAATAGCTACTGGAAGTGAATTACATTATCATCAGCTTAACTTAGCACTGACGTCACTACGAGCGGAGCCAATAAGAGCTCACAAGCAGTCGGCCATCTCCTCTTATTCGCCAAGTAGGCTGTGACGTTTTATCTAGCTCGTTTTTCATAGGCAAACGTCACGATGAACGTTCTAATGTAATTCATTTCCAGTATCAAGAAGCGTTCAAATGTAATTCATTTCCAGTAGCTATTGCAGTTTGCGATAGCCTGTTTCACTTGAATCCCTGCCTTAGTTTTTTGGCTTTTCTGATAATTTTAACTTTTGGCACTTACAGTGTTGTCTACAATAAGTCTTCAATTATTTGAACTGAGAGAAACCTCAGAAAACCAGGCGAAGCAGGGACAATATCAAGTACAAAATTAGCTATCGAGGAAAAGTTGAGATGAAGCAATAAAAATTGATTTGAATAGAGGGAAGCCTTTAAAAAAATAGAGATTTTATGTGGAAGTTTCAACTAAAATTGGAATAAAAAAAGAACTACCTGACAGATTTTTAGTTTTTGAGTCTACAAAGGACATACATAGGTACAAGGTACATACATTTATTTTTATATACACTGGCGGAAAAAAAATCCCAACACTAAGAAAGTATTGCGCTAGATAAACGAAATTTGGTAGGCGTGTTTATACAACTGAAAGATGACATGGATTGAAATTTCGGGCACCGTGCATAAGTGGCGCAACTGGCGTCAATCAGAGCATGCAAAAAAGGCTTGTTTTAAAAGCGTGTTGCAAAGCTCGTGAGTATTATTTTTCCATGAAATTTGACGCATTGCGTTCATGTTAGCCATGAATGACTTTAAGAAGATGGAGAAACCATTTTCAACAGCTCTCCGAGTTTAAACAAGATCGTACAATTTGGCTACAAGAAGGTGGATTTTCTTTTCGCGATATTGCAGAAAGACTTGGTGGGAATGTTTCCACCGTGGGCATGATTATTAGAAGCTATGGTCAAGGGATGGTACTACCTCAAGAAGATCGAGTTCTGAACTGCCACGTGGCACGACTGAGAAGGAAGATCGCCAAATCCTGCGTAAGGCTGTGGCGCATCGTACTGCATCTGCGACTGACGTTCGAGCTGCAGTTGGTACCGTCATGACCCAAAGAATGGTACGAAATCGCTGACTTCAAGGACAGCTCCGAGCCAGGTAGCCTGTAGCCGGTATTCCATTGACTGAAAACCATTGCCGTTTGCGACAACAGTGGTGGCAAGATAGAGCTCACTAGAGATTGGAGTGGAGATCTATTGTAATTTCTGATGAAAACAGATTCTGCCTTGGTGCCAGTGATGGTCGTATAATGGTCTGAAGGAGGCCAGGGGACCCCCTGCATCCAAGCAGTCTGCGACCTAGACACACGGGACCTACACCTGGAGTCATGGTCTTGGGAGCAATTTTCTAAGACAACAGAAGCCCTCTTGTAGTTATCCCAAACACACGAACTGAGAATTTGTCGTCAGTCTGGTAATTCAACCTATAGTACAGCCCTTCATGAGTAGCATTCAAGGGGGAGTTTTCTAGCAGGATAATACTCGCCCTCACACCGCTGCTGTAACGCAGTGTGCTCTACGGAGTGTTGACATGTTACCATGACCTGCAAGATCACCAGATCTGTCTCGAATTGATCACGTATGAGATATCTTTGGATGGCAACTCCAGCATCATCCACAGTCAGCAATGAGTGTCCTAGTATTGACACAACAAGTGCAACAAGCATGGCACTCCATGCCACAAAGTGACGTTCGGCAAGTGTATGACACAATACATGTACGTTTGCAGACTTGCCTTCAAAATTCTGGAGGTCACACCGGTTATTAAAGTAACATAATTTCACATTTGCACAGCATTTACTTGAACTCAAATTAGCCAGTGATATTGGACATTTAATAAATTAAACATGTTAACTAGACAATTGCATTACCCAAATTTCATTGCTCTACAGTATGTTTTTCTTGGTGTTGGGATTTTTTTTTCCGCCTGTGTATATAGACAAGACAAATAAGCAAATTGCACACCTGGATTTCCACTTTCCTTACCATGCAGATACCAAACGCTTTTAAGTTAATTATATTTACAGGGAAACGAAAGAGAAACAAAGGAAAGGAATGAAGAAAAGAAGGTTGCTTGGAAGTTCGGCCGGGGCGGCAACAATCAAGAAGGTTGGGCAGTGCGACCTGCACCGAATTTCCCTCTTTGGAAGCAACAGGTAGCTAGCCCAGCAAGCGCTGGTCCGCAATCTGAACAGCAGCAGAGCAGTGGTGAGGCGAACAAACCAAACGACGACCAGGCGTATATAGTTTGGAATGTTGGGCAAGGAAATGCTGCTAATGGGTGGAATTTAGGTAAGTTCGCACGAAAAATAAATAAATAAATAAATAAGGTCTTACATACACATTCTAGTCAATGTTACCAGGATTTAGAGAAAAGCGTCAGCATCGTACGATTTATTTGATACTTCACATTTCACACACTCCAGGGTCCCCCGGATCTACCACAGCTTTGCGGTTTAACCGGGATAGGGCCCTGAAGAGCGCTCTGTTCTTAATTTTGACCCAGAAAAAAAGGTCGAGTAAACCCTTGTCCCAGCACCCTCAGAGGCATCGTTTTACTTGGAGGACTTTGTGACAACGACATTTTTAACGTCCTCCAGCCACCATTAATCAAGACAGTGGATCTTTGATCGGCTGGGATCGAACCTGAGTCCCTCCGGAAACGAGTCCGACGCCTTACCGATCGGGCCACCACGGCCATTTATTTGATACTGCTTAAAAACCCTTTATCTCCCAAATTAATTTAGCAATGAATTTTTATGTATTTGTTTGGTTTTTTAGTTGAAAATACATCAAAGAACACACATACCGAGTATAAAAATTTTGAAAATCAGTTGGGCCCCTTAGAAAACTGTTTCCGATCGCAGGTACCATCTGTCGGCTTCTCAGCAAAGTACAAGGAGTGTTACTTTAAAGTTTTAGCATGATTCCAGCCATTTATGATTCATAATGCTAAATTAATATAAGCGGGAGTTCTGAGTCCCTTCGTTGTATAAAGGGTCAAAGCCATTAACACGTTGACGTCAAGGTACGAAAAATTCGGAGCGTATGA
Source organism: Uloborus plumipes (assembly GCA_038373865.1). Lineage (NCBI taxonomy): Eukaryota > Metazoa > Arthropoda > Arachnida > Araneae > Uloboridae > Uloborus > Uloborus plumipes. Next base: position 41,650 of record JAXGGA010003927.1, on the reverse strand, counting down.
ACTAGGCTGAAAACAGTGTACCTGTCAGCCAGGTTTGATTTACTGGTTCCTCCTCAGCAGCAAAATATCCACATTAATGTCAGTGTACTACACACAAATGTACTAGAACTACAAATCAATCACCTACTAGCTAATTTAAAGTCGATTCTGTAATCTAAAATGACATGCCGCAAATCATCACGTTGTTTGGCAGTCAACGTGTTATGGGTAACTTTGATTCCACCATTTTTCTATTTTTCACTGCCCTGCTCATATTTTAACAGGGCCGCCGTTTGGGGGGGAATACTGGACCTCTAGTACCGGGGCCCGGAGCTTTAGGGGGCCCGTAAGATTATGAACATGTTTTTCCAGTTTTAGTGTCAATAATTTCATCAAAAAAAAAAGCTGTTTTTAAAAAAAAAATATCGCTTTCCATTGCCGATTCTCAATATGAAACAATTGCTAGTACAAACACTAATGAATGAAACACGCTTGTGCAAAAGAAATTGCACCGCTTTTTAAAATCATCTGGCGATACAAATAACGTGAAAATGAAATCAGGTGCACACTTTCGTAACTTAAAAAAAAAGTTTTAAAACGAAATTTATTTTTTCTCTTTTTTTTTACAATTGCAAATGTCCTGAAACGATGGCATAAAATTATGCAATTTGGGGGGGGGGGGTGCATGGGAGCCCGGCATTAAAATTGGTACCGGGCCCCATCGCTGGTAGCGGCTGCCCTGTATTTTAATAACGATATTGAACCTATTGGCATTAAATTGAAAGAAAACTCCCGAAATACTACACAGTTCTCCATCATTAAGAAACACAAATGGGGCCACAGTGGCCTAGAGGTAGAGTATTCCTCTCGTAAGCAAGTGGTCGCGGGCTCGAGTCCTGCCTTGCCCATGGTTGTTATTTCATCCTCTCTATGCCGTCAATCTGCCCTGTGTTTGTCAGGAGGCAAAGCGCATAGTACGCAGTCTTCATGTATGTCGAAGCTCATGGCTTCTGTATAAAAAATAAAAAAAAAAGAAAAAGAAACACAAATTACAAACATTTAAAATTAATTTATTACCCTATTTCAAAATTATCCAACCACTTCGAGAAACTCTGAGCCACGTAAGAAATGCGGTGTGAAAGAAATTATTTTAATAAATATTGTGCAACTTTGCATCAAAATGAGGACATTTCTGGATGTTTAAAAAACTCCCCACTTTAACTTCATATCATTGCGTAAAGAATAGTTTAACTCTCTCATCACAAAGCATGTGCGATGGGAGATATCAACACGTCCAAATCAGTATATACCATTATCTTCTAAGTAGTAACTTCAGAATTATTGCATAGTAATATTAGCTGCGTATAGTATTGCCTACTTTTTTTTTTTTTTTTTAATCCGAGTGCACATTTCGAAGCTCTTTTTAAAATGAGTTTTTCCCAAGAAATTAATTCAACTTTCCTTGTAAGAGGGTGGTGCATTTTCCGACATCTCATTCAGCTCTTCCTTTTGAGTTACTAAGTTTCTCACAGTGTACATACAGTACTGTAAAGAGTTAATTTTTCCTCAATATTCATTAATCAAAGATAGTTAGATTTTGTTTAAAAAACGTATATGGGTGATTCTACGCTATTTGAATTCAGACGGCCAATGGGAAAACTTCATGTAAAACTGATTTTATTAATGTTTTTGTATGCTTAAGAATTACAGACTATTATCTTTTATATGGACCGCCCAATTAATTTGCTACAATTATTTTATTTTAGCATTTATAGCTGATAGTAGTCATAAATGTATACTCCCCTGGCCTGTTCAAATACTAGTTTTTATACAAACATGCTTGACATTCAATTTTGGCTAACTTGGCATAATGTTTTTTGCCATAATCATACACTTACATTAACAAAGAAACATATTTCATCAGTAAACATTGAAAAAATATGTATTATTATTCTAAAAAAATACACTTTTCAACGGGCCATACCAACAGTGTCACTTTCACCTGGCGAACTTCAAAGACTGAAATTTAGCATAAAAAATGCATACGGATGATGTTGATGGCGAATAATCAGTGTAATACTGAGTAAAGTTAAAAGAAAGCGAAGAGTTTTTAAAAAAATTCGAATATTTTTGCATCGGTTCTCTTTGAAAGTGCCTCAAAGCATATTGCGCCAGTTGCTGTAGTATTTCCCCTGGTAAGTATAACTTTTTATATTTCATCGTTACATAAGTGTGCGTATGTATAATGTAATGCTTATTGTGTGCAGACACACGGTTTACGTGAAGTTCTGGTAAGAAGAACGCGTGATGTTGTTTTTATAGGTAATGTGTGGTTTTGTCACTTCTCTGGCGTCACTCCCCTGGCGGTTTTGTTCCAAAAAAGTGTAAATATACATTAAAACTGTGTTATAAGCATAATTAATTTCATTTTTAATCTTAATTGCCCCTGTGAAAGCAATTTGAATGAACGTAAATAATGCGGGAAGTATTTTTATTTGGAATCTGCGGTGCGACTTGTATGCAACATGTCGTGTTTTTAAGATTGTTTTTTTTTATTTTATTACAACGCAAAAATTTTTTTTGAATACAGGTCTTATAGAAATGAGTCCATACTATGATTTTACACCGAAAAATAAGTGAAATAATAGTAAATCAAACCAGAATCCGGCCAATAGTGTCACTCTCCTGGCAATGCATTTTCCCCTGGTATCGATAAACCCCCCAAAAATTGAAATTTCATCTAGCCCTTACCACTACAATAATAAAAATAGCGGCTACTAGTGAAATAATAAGTGTGAAATTAAACAGATTATTTTTTCTTTGGGGACACAAAAATCGCATTGACCGTAGAACCACCCATATAATTACGTATTTTAGCGTTATACACTGTATTGTATGTTGGGTTCATTCTTATTGTCTAACTACTATAGTTGATTAAATGATATTATTTTCCTAAACTGTATTTTCTTGGTTATTTTCGAAAATCCGAACAGTTGGAAAGTTCGAACTCCCTTAGTTTGAGTTTTTGACGCTCTATTGCATACCAAAAACGTAAAGTACTGCAAAGTAAACTCACTTGTTTCAAAGTTACCTTAACTGACTGCTATGGATAAAAAATAAATGTTCAATTAGTAAAATCGGAAATACGCTATGGTACACTTCTGTAATAAAAAGTGGGGACAATTTCTTTACTTCAAAAATTAATCTTAAATCTGCTCAAACCTTTAAAATATACTTGCAAATTAACATTTTTGTTCTTAGTCTGAATCTTGAAATATACTAAACTATCTAAACCATCCAAAACTAAATTCAAATCTGTCAAAAGAATAAACGATCATGTGAGACGTCCTCGTCAAAATCTTTTGTTAAAAATGAACTACACTCTGTTACTTTAAAATAGACGTATCAAGTCAACGCCTAGTAAATACTAAGGGCCGAATTCAAGTGAAACACCATTGCAATCGCTTCGCGGCGATCGCAATTTGCAATCGCTACTGGAAGTCGGATTACATTAGAATCGCATCTCGTAGCGATTGCAACGTATCCAAATTTGGGAATTTGCGATTGCATTGGTGAGTTGCGATCGTCCGTGTTTCACTTGAATTCCTACCTAAATGCATAGAACATTTGGTTCGTTACCGTCGAGATGGGTTCCACTTTAAGCGCCACCTTGCGGCAATCCGATAATGCCGTTGTTATTTTTTGATTAGATAATTTTTAAATTTAAATTCAGAAATGAACCAATCCATAATTTTTCGAAGAACTCCGGTAGATGGCAGTGTACCGTGAACCAAGGGCATTTTGCAGCTATTGGCGATGGATCCAAACAATATTCGAATTAAATTTTTTGATTGGTTGATTTTTAAATTTAAATTTAGAAATAAACCAATCGTTAATTTTTCTTTCTCGAAGAACTCTGGTAGATGGCAGTGTATCGTGAACCAAGAAGGAAATTTTGCTCTGTGCTAAAAACCAGAAAGTTGCAGGCATATCAAGTTTTGAAATTTTGCGTCTTCTCCTTGGAAACTGTACGAAAGAAAACAGCTCCACTCTTTTTTTTTATGCACTTGCTGTTGTGAGGCATTTCATTTAGTATATGTTTATTAGCTGCGTAGCCCGGCGTTGCACGGGCTGTAATGTAGTGAAGGCAGTTTGAGAAAACTACTCGCCACCAAGGCGGCTCGCCTTTAAAGTAATGAGGAAAGTTTAAACAGTTAACTCGCCGTCAAGGCGGCTCGCCTTTACAGTAGCGAGGAAAGTTTCAATAAACTACTTTCCGCCAAGGCGGCTCGCCTTTAAAGTACCAAGCAAAAGTTTAATAAGCTACTCCCCGCTAAAGCGGCTCGCTAAAATGCTTTCCTGCATCAAAGAACCAATCGAATTATTTGCACACGCGTCCTCAAAAATAAAGACGATGTCAAGTAGCGCATACTTAGCACTCTCCCTAAATAACAAATAAAATTCCTTTCCAAAAACAATTATTTCCAAACCGCTTTCTTCCTGTAAAATTAATTGCAAAATTCTAAACGAAAAAGTTCTTTTAATATTTGGATCGCAGCCAAAAAAAGTCCCTTCTAAAAACAGCAATTGCAATTTTATTTAAAAACACATTTTCAAAATGGTACCAGAGAAAAAATATGTCATTAATAATTAGAATAAAAACAATTGTTAGAACTTTGTTATAACACGTATTCAAAATGACAATGGGAAAAAAATAACACTCTTTCATTTTAAAAAGTTCAACTTAATTAACGTTTTAATTTAAAAATCGCAACGGAAAGAAATAAATATCTTGGAATTTTAAATAGTTCAATAATTTAATTAACGTTTTAATTAAAAATGGCAACGGTAGGAAATAAATGTCTTGGAAGTTAAATCATTTATTAGGCTTAATCGCTTAAAATTTGACTACTTATTAATTGATATCTTCGCTAATTAAAATCGTATAATTATATAAATTGAAACTAATGAAGCCTGAAAAATTACCTATCTATCGGTACCTGGTTCGACTTTCAGTTCATTGGCGTTCAGGAGAAAGAAGCGTGACATAGATAGATAGTTAGAAAGAAAGATAGAAAGAAAGATAGAAAGAAAGAAAGATAGATACTCGGTTTTTAATATAAGTAGATTGAATTAGGTTTGCGCTTTTATTTATATCTTCATATCTCAGTAATTTCCTAAACGTTTTCTAACAATAAATAATGCACAAATTTCTAAGAAAAAGTTGTGCTTTATTAATGTTGAGTTTTCAATTGAATGCTAGTTTCCGCACCAAGCAATTTTAATAGTTTACATTTTAAAACTTTGTTGCAAAAGCTAAGTGGGGTTTTTCCATAGCGCCGTAACTAAGACAACTATAAGAGAAAAGTGCGGAGAGTGTGAAGTTAATTTTGCTTTGACATGCCAGCTCTCGCTACACATATATAGTACAGTTTTTTTTCCTATGAAGAAATTAATTACTGGCGCATTTCTTACTTTGAATGAACAAAAAAATCACGGAAGTGTCTGATGAACCAGATTTAAGTTTTAAAACTCGCCGTTGTTTTTTTCTATCGCATTCAAAATCACAAGACTGTTAAATCACTACATTTCGGAAATGTTCATATGACATAAAACTAAACTATCAGAACCATTTCATTTCCCGGATCGAATTTCATTTGCTTCACTGGTTTTGATTCATCTCTTCACTTTTTTTCTGTTTCTTCTTCACTCGGTTTATTTCCCCTTAACTTTTTTACGACGTTATCAAACGCGGCAGGATTTCCAAAACATGTTTTCACTTTTATTTTCATTCTCTCATAAAATGTCATTCTAAAAAGCGTTCTGTGACGACACTGATAAGTTTAAATGCTACAAGTGATGTTATGAATTGTATCTTATCTAAAAGAAACAAGAAGTTCTGTCAAGAACTAAACGAGCCTACTTTCCCGTACATCGACATCGGCATTCTAGCATCTGATCATTATTCTCTTGATTATCTGAGACTGAAAATTATGTCAAACATACTTTTTTAGCACTTGAAGCTGATTTCTAAAAGCAAAATATACCCCTCTCATCAGATGAAATAGACACATAAAAAGTAAATAAATGAATAAATAAAGTTTTGTCGCACCTTTTAAAGAATGTAACTGTTACAGTTCTTCCGTAGAAAAATTCCTCAATTGTTTTCAAAAAAAAAAAAATTAAAAGTACAAAGTACATCAAAACACATTTTATCAAAGAAAGAAAAAAAAAGAAAAAAAACTCGTCCGTTGATAAAATGTCTCGAATTTCACTTTTAATCCGTTGCCAGTTGTTAAATATAAATAAAGAATAAAATGCCCTGGTGAATGAAACATTTTTGTTACAAAAAAAATCGTCTGCCAAAAATAATAATAATAATAATAATAAATTCAATAAAACAAATGAATAAATAAACAAAAAATCGTCTGCACAGTCAGTCATTTTTTTTTCGGACTGTTTACTCAAAAGTTATTAGGGGTGACAGCTTGCTTGAGCGGTTCAATGTTGAACGAAAAATTGTTCAAATCGGAAATGTAAATACGGGAATGAAGTATCCTTGAAAAGTTCTTTCCAACAAAAAAAAGTTTGTTCAAATCGGACTGTTCATTAAAAAGTTAGTATCGCGGGACCGGTTGTTTGAACGGCTCAAATTTGAACCAAAAATTGTTCAAATCAAAAAATCTAATATGGGAATGAGCTGTACTCACCGAGATCTTTCCAACAAAAAAAAGTTTGTCCAAATCGGACTGTTCATTCAAAAGTTATTAGGGGGGGACAGACAGACCGACCGACCGACCGACCGACACACAAATTCCCCATCTCAATACCCTACTTTCAAATTTTTAATTTTTCGATATTCATTTTACCTTTTTATTTTTTTCACTTGGCGATATTTTTTTTTTGACTTGGCGATATTTTTTAGATGCATTAAGCTACTTTTAATACTTTTTTCGTCTTTCTTTTATTTTTAACGGGAAAGTAGGCTAAAAATATGGGGTGAACCTCACACTACTTCCTTTTGCGCTTAAGTTTCACAATAGATGCCTTAAGTGTTAATAAAAAGTTCCTTAGAGTGAGCAACATAACAGTTCAAACATCAACACCCCTATTTTGCCACGAATCAATGCACGAAAATGTTTAACAATGATTCATTTTCTAAATACCCCGCGCCGATTTAATTATCATTCAGTGAATTTTTCGCAAAATAACACCGATAGCTCCAATTGAACCCAAATTCAAAAATCATTTTTTTGCCAAATTTGTCACCAACTTGGCATACATGCATACTTACGCACATACATACGTACATACATACAGACGTCACGAGGAAGCTCGTCGTTATTAACTCGGGGAGGGTCGAGAAGGATTTTTCGGCTGTTTATATGTTTGTAGGTATATATGCACGTGCTGACGGATCGAGAAAAACTACTCAACGTTCATTCAGGGGTGAGCAAAATCAAAGTTTAGACCGAAATTTGAGTGAATTTTTCTTTTTCGCCATCTCAATACTTATTTTACTACGCAAAAAGAAGTAAAAAGAAAGAAAGCTCTTAAAAACCTAGCAAATCGAAGTCTCCCATAGCAGTCATGAACAGGGCCTGATTACTGAATAGGCCAACTAGGTTTCGTGCTAGAGAAACAATAATTAAGTTAAGTAATGAATGTGATGACATAAAATACAAATGAAATAAGACTATGTCAAGGAAAAAAGGACATTTCGTTCTGCACGTGTCAGCTTTACACTATATAACCAAAATTACTGGACACATTCGAAAATTCGTATTTTTACAGTTTTCTCGAAAAATAAGAGCCCAATTGTTCTGTAGCTTTTTTCACATAAAATGTAGGTTTGAGCTGATATTTCCCAATGAAAATTAAATCACATATGCATTTAAAGTATCAAAAAGGGGGAACACGTTTGTTGATCATCCTTCATGTAAAGCTTTCTGAAAGGTCTGTAGCTCATCTCCAATCTTCCAAATTTCTATACCTCAGAATCAGACTAACGTAAGTCCATTTTCGTCATTTTTCAGTAGAGTGGAAAAACGATGTATTCGACAATCGTTTTTCCCCTCTACCGAAAAATAACGAAAATGGACTTACGTTAGTCTGGTTCTGAGGTACAGATTTATTGTCCTAGTGTTTGGTTGACGTACGAGTTTAATTTGAAGTTAGTTAATTAAGTTTTATTAAAATTAAAACCAGCTAAAGAAAAGTATAATTTATTATAAAAAAAAAAATACGTTGTTGCCAGAGTCGAAAACTGCACTATGAATCTGCAACATGACAAACTTTGGACGGTACATGCTGGGTTGACCGGGAAAAGTAAGATTCAAAACTTTTTCAGGGGTAACTCTTTAAAGAACTTCAAGAACTTGGAAAAGATAAACACCATCGAAATTTTGGCAAAGTAAATTACGTCATATCTACACTGTTAAAACCAGTGGTCGGAAGTAGCTCGCTACAAATAGCGAACCTACTGTAGTAGCTACATTTTTTAGTAGTTTGTAGTGTAGCGCACTACTTTTTTTAAAAAGTAGAGTAGCGAGTAGCGTGATACAAAAAAGTAGTAGTTTGTAGCGATTTCTAGAAACTACTTTTAAATTAAATAAATAAATAAATGAAAAAAAAATTAAAAAGAAGAACGAAGGGAAAAAAAAAAACAAGGTTTAATTGACTCTGACTGGTGCAAATCTTGCACGAGTACAGCAGCGGATGCAATGAGAAGTAAGAACCATAAAAATATGAGCTGATCTTAGATACATCATTTTGACGAAATACATTCTATCTGTTTGATGTCATTGGTTTATTTGGCATCATAATTTTTATATTCCTTCAAATAGTTTTAATGTTCCTAATTATTCCCTGGCAAGAAATTAAAAAAAAATTGAAAGTTGAATTCCGTCAATCTTTCAACTTTTGAGTCCTTTCTTGTGGCGACTATTTGTAAAATTGTAAAAATGTTCTAAAAAGGACAAATTTTAGCAAAAAAAAAAAAAAAAAAAGGAAAAGTAACAAATAAATTCAAAGACAATTCCTAGTTCTATTCCATATTCAAATGAGTTAATTTATTTCTGTACTAGCGGTACCCGCACGGCTTTGCCCGTGGTATAAAATTAAAAGTTCATTTGTAAAAAAATGATATAGCAGAAAAAAATACTCTATTTTAGTTATAATTCAACTATAATTCCTTCAAAGTATGATATAAAAATTTGGTATGGACCCTACACTACTTCCTTTTACGTGTAAATTTCTTAGTAGATGCCTTAAGTGCTAAAATAGTGCTTGAAGTGAGTAAGATAACAATTCAAACATTTGCATCCCTAGTTTGCCACGAAACAATGCAAAAAAATGTTTTACAATGATTAATCTCCTAAATATCGCCGATTTTAACATCATTCAGTAGATTTTTCGCAAAATATCGCCAATAGCGCCAAATTGAACCCAAAAAAATTTTTTTTTTCGCTAAATTTATTGCCAACTTGGCGATATGTCGCCAAATTGGCGTCAAACACTTGGTGACCAAAAGCTTGGCGAGATATCGCCAAGTGGTCGCGCCAATTCATATCACTTTGGTCTGCATTGAAAGCCCTGATTACCCCATAAAAGGGGTAAATCACCCCCTTGGGGACATTCGAATGCAACCCCAAAGATAGGTGCACAAAAATAAGCCAAAAGAAAAAATAAGAAAAATTTTGTTGCTCACAGAAACCAACAGAAATCTTACCAAAGTTTAAAAGAAGAAGAAAGTTTTCTTTCCTAACTTCAAAAACAAAATAATACATTTTCCGAAATGACATACTTTAGAAAGAACGTTGCAATATCGCAATAAGATAGAAGTAAATATACTGAAATAGAATTGAATGCCAAATTGTAAAAAAGTCGCCAAAAAAATAATTTTTAATATTGTCTTTCATTATTTATTAAATGCAATTATTGCTGTAAATTACAGTACAAAATAATCACATTGCAAAAGTATATTTGGAGCAATTTTTTCTTTTAAACTCAACTGATCCTAAAAATTTTAAGTATTAGTCATAGAAATTTCGTGCATTATTCTTCACAATGATAATAAAAACAATAAACATCGACAAAGATCAACCAGCAAACGATAAATTAAAAGCTAAATTCGTTCACTCAAGCCATTTGCTGCAATTTATATTGAAATAAATTAATAATGAAGTAAAATATGTTTTGCAGACGATAAATTTAGAATGGTATCCTGTATTTTAAGGAAATTACTCGATTTCTCATTTGATTGACAGGTGCCATCTTATCACGGTTTTTAATATTTCATTTGACTAATTTTAATAAGGCTTGGAGTTTGGATTGTTACAAAAACAAATACATTTTTAAAATTATTAAGGGAAAAAGAACGAAATAAAAACGTAACCATGGTAACAACATGAAAAGTTGATTTCCGTTGATAAAATAATTCATTTCATCTCTATTTTCAAACAAATTTTATTCGCGAGCAAAGCCATTTTTGAATCGTTCGGCTTGCTTTACTGAAGGTAAGCCTTGAATTTCGGGATTCTAAAAACAATTGTTACAGCTCTCCTGATGATCGTAGAAACTTCGAAAAAACGTCATTTTGTGCAGAAAATTTCAAGCTTTCGAATGACATAAGACTTGAAAATGTGTATGGAATATTTCTTCCCTATTTTATCGAATTTCCTCTAAGAATTCGAATAGAAAAAGAACGAAATGGAATGTTCGAAAAATCGCTTCGAGGTGCAAAACTACATGCTACAAACTAATTTTGTGCCAAGTGGCATGAAAATCGACCGAACGGTTTTGGCGCTACGCGCGTAACAGACAGACAGACAGAAAGAAAGAAAGAAAGAAGGACAGACAGAACCACCTTCAGCTTTATTATTAGTAGAGAAGAGAAGATAGAGATAGAGATAGAGAAGATAGAGAAGAGAAGAGAAACCACTTTTCTAATTTTTTCGGTGAATCCTCAAACGGTGCATGTTTTTTATTTATTTATTTTTTAAAAAGTAGCGAAGTAGCGACTGCAATTCAAAAGTAGTTTGTAGTCGCTACATTTCAAAAAAAGTAGTTGTAGTTGTAGTTAACTACATTTATGACAAAGTAGTTGTAGTTGTAGTTCGCTACAAAAGAAATGTAGTTTTTCCAACCACAGGTTAAAACTACAGGTAGCACAAGGCACCTTTAAGGGTGAAATGTTAGTGCCACTCGACACTCCCAATGGCACCTTGAAGGTGCCATTTGGTTTCATGTGGTACCCTAAGGGCGCTTTTACACTTACCGACACGGCAACGATAAATCGTAAGCGATTGTCGTCATCCGACATTGGAGCACGCAAAATGCATTAAAATATGCTATGCGCTTTTCCATCTCCCGATTCCAGGACGATTCTGCCGTCTCCGACCGAACGCTGTCGTTTGTCGTCCCATTCGTGTCGGATGGCATCCGTCTCTCCTTTAAAATCGGGACGATACTCATCCATCTGTTTACTTTCTTCGAACTATATAGCAATTGCGTTTAAATTCGACATCTCTTTATTAATAAATATAAGCTTCAATTTGCAGACGATAAACAAAAGATGTAGCAATAAAACAATTTTATTCATTTTAGTTGGTATTTTGTTTCATTATTGTTGCTCAGACGATTTTTAATGCAACAAAAAAAAAAACTCAAGTTTTCATTCTGACAGTGTTGGCGCCGCCGAGGGATAAATGGCGAATCTATTCGCAAAGAAGCGATGGTGTCAACGAAGAGACGATTGACAACGAAACATATTTGTTAACGAATTCTCTTCATTATAACGAAATGGGGATACACTCGCTTAGTACTAAAGAGCACTACAATTACGAAAACAAAACAAAACTATATTGCGACGACCAACTTATATCATGGCGAACTGTGGACTTAATTTTAAAAAGTTCTATGGCAAACTTTTGGGAGTTAGATCCGCCATTTATCGCTCTGCAATTCCAGCAGATAGTATGCGTTTCGTTCTTAGTAAACAAGGTGAGTGAGAATGTAATAAAGTTGTGAATATCATGCACTCAATATCGTATTTTTCATTTGTTTTCTTTTTCTGGAAGTAAAGTAAATATAACAGTCGTAATCTGATAAATGGAGGAGCCATAATAATATACGTGTGAGCACAGTGCTATCTCGAAATGAAATGCGATGGAAAATGACCCGTTCGGAGAAACGATATCGTTTGAGTGGAAAAGCAGTGCTATAAACGACACGACACGGTACTTATCGTTGCTGTATTACCGTCCGACTTTCGTCGTTGTCGTGTCGTCAAGTGTAAAAGCGCCCTAAGACTGTCTTACGACACCCCATGGTTGACCCACAGCTCCTTGAGGAGCCAAATTGCACATTCAAGAGTGTCATAGGGAGTCATGTGGCAACCCTCAGGGGTTGCCGTTTGTGCTACAACGTTTCACCCTTAACCCTTTAAGCGGTCAATTATTTTACCAGAAATGCTTCCAAAAAAGGCATATTTTTTTATTGCATATAGTTAAGTGCCATACTTAACAGAATAAGAATATTAAGAATTTTTTATTTTTATTATTATTATTATTATTTTTTTTTTCGTTTTTAATGCTTTTACAACATTTTTTATTTTACAATTTTGGTCACAAAACTCCTAGCAAACATTCCCGCTGAGCTCACTGCACGAGTCATCAGATGAATAATCCAAATAATTAGAAAAAACATCTGTATCTGTATCAGAATGTAGTTCATTATGTAACAAAAAAGTATTTTCGTCGTCTATTCCATCCATAATTTCCATAAGATTCACAAGCACGGCATACAGTAGAACAAAAGTTCCCGCTTTCCCGCTACATAGAAAAACCCGGATGAAAAGCATTTCATTTACACGGGACAAGCCACACCATCTGTTGAAAATAATACTACTAAATAGTCTCTTTCAATAATGAAAAATTCGGGCAAATTAGAAAAGGAAATCAGAAAATGTCGATGCCCGTACGCCGTACCGGCAAACCAGATGAGACCAATTTCGGGTAGCACGTACACTGTACGGGCAAACTGCTTAAAAGGTTAAAGGCACCTTGCGCAACCTGTAGTTTTAACAGTGTACGACGTTGACGCAGGTACAATTTCATCAGTAATACCTTTTCTCCATTTAACCAGAAGCCTAGAATTTAGTATAGAACATTTCGATCCATCAACGCAGTAAATGTTTTACAAAATATTTCAATTTGGTCTTCAGTTTTTTAAAGAATTAAGATTTTCCTAAAGTACGTCATTTTTTCCTGCCGTCGACAAAAAAAATGATACGATTCATCTCACGCTGGAAGAAAAATTGATCTTTGAAAATTAAAACTTTCTGCTTCAGTTTTCTCACAACGTAAAATTCGGGCAGTACTATTAGTACAAAAAAAATATCTTCATAAGAACTAGACTTATGTATTTATTCCCGAACAGGATGAAATCAAAAGCCGAAGTTGAAGGTGTTTTCACGTGTAATATTCTCCTAAAAAAACGTTTGTTGGTATGTAAAGAAAAAGAAAAACAATAACACAAACCACAAAATTTGTAATGGAAAGATTGTACCGTAGTTAAATTTAAAACTAATTATTAGGGAAAAATATTGCAGTTTCTTATATTTTTTATCATATGAACTAAACACTATTATTATTACTATAACTATTTTGCTCTTTTCCCCCTTGGAAAATGAATCATGTAAGAGCCTTTTTAAGGAATAATTGTAAATGCATTCTCTGAAGTTTACTTAAGAATCTCTTCTTATTGTGCGTAATGATTTTGCTCTTCTTACAAACAGGTCTCGAATTTTTAGCTCGAATTGAGTTTAAAAATTGTTCGTTGAGAAAAATTAACTAAACTTTGAGAAAAATAAACTTGAAAAACATTTTTAAGATTCATATTTTTTATATCGTTTAAACATCTGTATTAATGTAATAGATTTAGTCAATTCAGTGTAATACTTTACCCTTATGAAAAAGATTTTAACAGTATGAAACAATTGAATCGTTTATTTCAAAAATCAGTCAACAGACAATTCCTAATTTCGAAAAAAAAAAAAATACTTATACATCGCATTAAATTATTCAATCGAGACTACAACACTTTTTACTGTAAGAATCTTTTCTAAGCATGTGTACATTTAAGTTTTTGAACTGTTGTAACTCCAATAAGAAAACTTTAAAAAAAGAGTAAAAATACGTTTTCGAACTTTTAGAGCATCTCTGTTGACTGGTTTTTGAAATAAACGATTCAATTGAGCCGAAGCCAACTTCTAGAGGTTTATGACAACCCCAACTTCAGGTTTTCCTGTAGCCCACTGGAATTGTTTTGTAGAACAAAAGGTGGCGATGAAATTTTCATTGTGAAATCCAAATAGAAATCCAATTTCTCTCTTTTGACTTTATAATCCTCTTAAAAGGAAAGAAGGGATGTAAAAATCATTGTGATCACTTTGATACACTATTTTATTTATGCCATGCCGAATTTTATAACACTTGATTGTAATTTAAAATACTTCGTTTAACGAAATGTTACTTTTCTTTTGGTCTTATTACCCGATTTGTTGAACACAAATCTTTAGGGAACAAAATCTAATACTAAAACAAAAAATAATAAATGGAGTTAATTTTTTAACTAAGTTAATTGTTCTAATAATTACATACGAAAATTATTTAAAATTCACACAGCTTCCTGCTTATGTTATTGTTTTTCTCAATGGGGGAGTTTCCGAAATTTGAAAAGTATTTTTTTCTGAAAGAACATGCTTCAAAACATAGGAATTGACCATTTTTTTATTTTTTGACACAGTTATATATTTTTTATGAATTATTTTAACCGGTTGCAAGATGCTATTCCGAAAAAAAAAAATCTGCGCATGACGTCAGTGGTGCACGTAAGCGCGAAATCTAATTGGTTGTAGTGAGACGACGAAGGTCGTGACGTCACCGATTCCTGCGATTGGACAACTCAAGTCAAGCAAAATGGTGTTATTATTGGAAAGAGAGCTGTTAGGTGCAACACTGACGTCACAAAAACCACGCCCCGTTTTCAAGGTAGGGTAGTTAAAAAAAATTAATAGAAAATAAACTGTTGGGAAAATTAAAGTATTTTCCGGGCCCATGTTATTTTTTTATATCATTCTATCAATTTCAGTAACAAAAAGTAGTACTTTTGACTGAAGGAAACTCCCCCATTATAATCCCTTTTCTGTGTGTTTACTTTCACGACTGACAGCAGATCCTTTTACCTGGTTGGTTTAACTTGTAATAAGCACCTAATGCGTCGAAACTGTAAAATTAATTAGAATTAAGAAAAAAAAAACTTAAATAATCAATAACTTTTGTTTTACAGGGGGTGCTGCAGATCCGTGGAGCAATGGAGGCGTTGCACCTCAAAACAGTTGGGCCCCATCCGATGCAACAGCCGGAGCGAATCCCACAGCTGGAGGATGGAATGTTGCGGGATGGAGTGACGACCAATCATCAAGTGATGAAGAAACCCAAGATGGATGGACCGAAGACGAAAATCCACCTAATAATAATAACAACGCTGCGGGTGGATGGGTTAATGGTGCTGCAGGAGTCTGGAATGGACCACCCGGTGCGACACAAGCAAATAATGCAGGATGGAATCAAAATGCTGGAAATGCTGCAGGATGGGCTAACGGACCTGCACAGGTCGCAGCAGTTCCTGTTGTGAATAATGGCCCGCCTCCACAAAATGGATGGGCACCAAATGTCGCATCGGGTGGATGGAATGCTGCACCTGCCCAACAGCCACCTAATAACAACAATGCTGGAGGGTGGCAAGCTCCTCAACAGGGTGGTGGAGGTGGTTGGGCACCACAGCAAACAGGTGGACAACAGGCAGCGGGTGTTTGGGCACCACAGCAAACAGGTGGACAACAGGCAGCGGGTGGTTGGAATGCAAATAATGCTCAAGGCTGGGCTGCTACTCCGTCAGGAGCGCAAAATGGAGGATGGAACAATGCAGCTCCCGCAACTAATGGAGGAGGAGGTGGAGGATGGAATGCCGGGCCAGCAACCGGTGGAGGGTGGAATGATGGTGGTAGTGGTGCAAGCTGGCAAGATGCAGGGCTGTCTTGGAAGGTTTATAACGAAGACACGAAAACTATGGAGAATTTGGATGATAATTCGGGATGGAAGGTTGTTGGAGATGGGGGACCTGAAGGCTGGAAACTTGTTGATGAGAAAGGAAATGTCGAATGGAAGATTGAAAATATTAATGGAGAATGGAAAGTAACTAGCGCAGATGATCTTTCTAGTAAAAAAAATGCTTCTGCACCCGTAAGTGTTGAATCAGCAAATGTTACAGCGGAAAGTACCAATGCTACTACCTCTTCAGACGTCACTGTTACCACAACGGCACCCACCGGCGGTTGGGATGATGACAAGCAAGGTAGATACATCGTTTGGAAGTTTTCGGATGATGGTAAAGGAGAAGCAAGGGTTTATGGAGGAGGTGGAGCGGATCCAGAAGTATGGACAGTTGGAGACACTAATCAATACTGGAAAGAAACTTTGGACGCTAAAGGCGCTAGTGCAGGTGGAGGAGGAAGTTGGAATGCTGGAGGCTCAACAAGTCCAGCAACAACAGCGGATAACGCTGGAGCTACTGGAGGCTGGAGTACAAACGGAGGAGGCTGGCAAAATAACAATGGATGGCAAAGCGGTGCTCCACAGGCACAGACTAATTCCTGGCAGCCTGACGCAAATGCAGCACCTCAACAAAATGGAGGATGGTCAGATGGAGCTGGCAATACGTCACCGCAACCAAATGCTGGTGGCTGGCAAAACGGAGCAGTTGTTACAACAAACGGAGTAAAATGGCAAACTAGTTCTCCCCAATCTGTTGGCGGATGGCAAACTTCCGGAGCTTCGCCTCAAAATGGTGCTGTCATTTGGCAATCAGCAGGACCTGCTCCGCAAGTCGTAAATAATGGATGGCAGCAAGCTAATGGTGCAGCATCCAAAAATGCTGGCTGGCAGAAAACAGTGTCTTCAGGGCAGGGAGGCCCATGGCAGAATTCAAATACTCAGGCAGGCAATAAAAATGTTTGGAAGAATTCAGGTAATAGTGCACAAAATGGCGCAAACGGTTGGCAAAATGGTGGAGGTTCCAATCAAAATACAGCTGGCTGGGCTAATGGGCAAAAACGTAAACCAAAAGGCAGGTGGAGAACTGCGGGTAATAATTCAGGCGGGTGGACACCAAATAATAAGCCCAACAACAGTCGTAAAAACGTTGCAGGAGGATCTTGGGCAGCAAATCCCAATGGAGGATCTTGGAACTCCGCTCAAGGGTCACCACCATCAAGCTGGAGTACTGCAAATGCAGCTCCTTCAAATAGTGGAAATGATGGAAACAGTTGGCAGCTTGCTGGAAATGCTGCACCTGGTTGGCCAGCAAATGGTGCTGGTGGTCAAACTGTTCCATACATCATTGTCATCAAGACTCCTGAAGTTTCAGCAACTGCAGCCTCAAACGCATGGTCAAATCAAGGCAGAAGCCGAAAGCCAAAAAATAGAAATGGCAATGGAAGTAGGGGTAAAGCTAGAAACAGTAGACGCAGTAGTGGCTGGAAGATGAATCGAGCTGGAAGCAGTGGTTGGCAGTGGAACCCGCAAGGTGGTAAAGAAGGCTGGAAATGGAATGATGGCTGGATGGGCTCAGGAGGAGGATTTGGAGGGTGGATGGGAAATAATGGGGCTGTGTACAGTAACTGGAAACCAACTAATTCAAATGGAGCAGCAGCACCACCGCCAAATTCAACAAGTAATACAGCAAAAGGAAGCAAGAAAAGTGCAAGCAAAATGGTGTTTGTTTTCGGAACGAAAAAAGGTAATAGTATATCTCGAAATCAACCAGCTACTTCAGGGGGAAAGAAAGGAAAGCAAGTTATTATTCTCGATTATACTGCTGGCAAAAAAGTGCCAAAAGGAGAAGATGGGATGAAAAAAGATATAGAGTCCGTCATTCAAGCGCTAAAATCTGCCAAACCTACAGGCATCAGGGGAACAGCAGTTTGGAAACAACCGACACAAAGACAAATTACACAACAACAAATATGGTCTCGGTAACAAATATTTTCGCTATAAAATGTTAACAATAATGGAATGGATGGTTTTTTTTTATGGAAAAAAGAATTATAATTAACGTTGATTAAGCAGTATGGGTACATCGTGTTCCTTTTGTCCGCCATAAATTTTGACAATATTTCTGAAACACGAAAGAAAGCGAAACAAGAAGAGGGCTATGCTTCTTTTAATTTCACGTGGCTTGAGAATAATTTGCATCATTATTATAATGAACTATCTGTACTAATGAGGCATTTATTTTTTCGTCTATAATGAAATGTTAAAATTCACATTATGCTTTGAAACTGAAACCAGTACAGTGCTAAATTTTCTGTTTCAAATAATTTATCAGAACTTTTACAGGAGTGTTAAAGATCTTGAAGCAAATGCGATTGGAACTTCTTGGCCTTCTATGACGTGTGCAAGAACTCCTGCAACGCCTACCGGACTTGCATCACATGTAAGTGTAATTGGTAGACTAGGATCGTATGGAGTTAGAACGAATTTAGCACGAATATAAGGTGGCATAAATGATCAAATGCAGAATTTTATAGTCACTGTAACCTTTGTACTTTTGATACTTTGTATGTTTTTGTACATGTAAATAAATGTTTTTATAGTTTGCTTAGTTTATTAGTTTATAATTCAAAAACCAAGTTATTTTTAATCTTATATTATGACACAGCACCATGACGTAACAAAAATACGGAAAATGTGCAGCAAAATTGGTCTTTCAACAAAAGAGTTTTCGTCTCTAAATTGGGAGACATGTGTTATTAAAACTTTTTTTTTTTTTTGTTTGATGAAATCATGCAGAAAAAGTTATATTTAAATAGCTATTTATTAAATCATATCATTTCAGTTAGCTGTTATATAATTGAATGTAATGAGACATATTTTATTGAATTTTCATTTTGACTATATTTGGAGCGATATTTCATTTATTATCAGGCAATTTAATCTTTTGTTTCTTCACTTTCTCCATGTTTTGTGCAATTATTTTTTTTTTTTTTACAAAAAAAAAAAGTTTTCGCTACAATTTTTCACGAAATTCGTGGCATCACTACAAATGAAAATTAAATTTACCTTGAAGACACAGAGTAAAAATTTAAAAAAGAAAATGCTTTGGAAAAAAAAGTTATTCAATAATGATTATTTAAATGCTTCATTTGTTAGAGTAAAGTCGACACTATTTTCTTAAAAATGAAAGGTGTTCTAAAACAACTGAAACATACCTACTAATTAAATCGGATTGAAAATGTATTTAGAAAATCAGCACAACGAGCGCGTTAATATTAATTCATTAAATACAGTGGTGCAGTGAAGAGGTTGAGGGTTACCCCTGAGACCTTGGATTTAACAACTGTTGAAACCCTAATACAATGTAACTTTGATGTATATAATATAGTTCTGTTCCCGGCAACAGCGGTTCACTAAACAAGGGAGGCCAACTTTACGATATTTTAGATACATGTTAGGATTGCTTTGACCTCCTTCCCCTACCTGATATTTATTCTGTCTACGCCAATGAGCAGGCTTTCTTTTAATTTAGATCTCAGTTGAAAAATTTCATATTTTATTTTATTTCAATTTTGTCAGCTGTTCTTTACTTATGCATCGGTGTGAGGAACCAACCAAAACATACGTAAATGAGAAAGAAGTATTAATAATATTCGATTTGATATTTCATACACTCAGTTTAAAGGTAAATACCAGAAAAGATGTAGGAAATGATTGCTTTAATTTGAAGAATTAGTTTTTTAATCAAAAACGATGGCAACAGTAATCATGTTAAACTTAGCTTAAATAAAATTTACATATCTTACGTACAGTCATTCTTGTAATCCTTGATCCACAGTTTTTCAGTTTTACTATATCCTGTGTAACGAGAAAAGGCCGCTCAAAGTAAAATAAATTTCCCACTCTCCGCACTTTTCCCCTGTTGGTTGTCATAGTTATGGCGCTATGGACGTTTTCCCCACTTAGCTTTTGCAACAATGGTTAAATGCAAGTGGTTAAATTGTGCGCAAACTATTATTATATTGGAAAATCACCGTAAATAAAGCATAACATTTTCTTAGAAATTTTTGCTGTGTTAATGCATGACTAGATTTTTTAGAAAACGTTGTGAAATAACTGAGACATGAGGATATAAATAAAATCGTAAGCCTAATTCTATAAACAAAAAATAAATGAAATGCCTCAACCGCAGTGCATAAAAAAAAGAGTGGAGTTGTTTTCTTTCGTACGGTTTCCATAGAGAAGACGCAAAATTTCTAAACTCGATACGCCTATTTTAAAGTACCCAAGTATAATACCAGAATGATTTACAGAAGCATGCATATCATTTATTAAAACACCATGCTCTTCAAAGATAGAAATACTTATAATAATCTTCCTTTTAGAAAACATATACCTTTATACCGCATATTTATGTTCCTTTTTGCATTCCGGAAAAAAAAATCTTGAACTTCGCAATCGCAAAAGTGGACCGTTCTTAAACTTCACAGTAGATAATCCATCGGATTAATTTCTCGTCACAAAAACGATACATTCCCAAATTTACCAGCAACCCAATTGCCTTTTTTTCCAGTTTATAAATTGAAAATTGCTTATTTTCACACTGAACTAATATTTCTTTTCTATTTCTGATTTTATGTTAATTTCTGTATCAATTTAACAATACATAAACGGATGAATCTAAACTATTGGGCAAGAGCTGATAGAAAATATCTTTCCAAGCAAGAGTAAATTGCAACATATAGTCGCCAGTGTAATGACAATGCAAGTTAGATACTGAGAAATGCAAAACAGCGATTTTATTAAAAAAATTACAACACAAAAACGATTTTACGTAATATTTTAGTTTTTGAAAAAAGGCTTAAAGTGGTTGTTTCGACGCCTCGAACAATTTTATTAAGTACCCTTTACAGGGCCCGATTAAACTACTCGGAGGCCCTAGACCAGACACTATTTTTGGGGCTCCCTGCAGGCCAAAACCTTTTCATTTTAGCCAATGACGCCAAAATTTGAGCCATTTAGTGGCCCTAAAAAGCAGGGGCCCTAGGCCAAGGCCTAGTTGGCCTATTCAGTAATCAGGCCCTGACCCTTTGGGCAATTCTTTGTTTACGTCAAGTCTATCTTGCCCGCGAACGAAGTTGTTTTCTATCACTCCTTAAAGTTTTGCTCCTGAGTTTAAATTCACCTTGAAAAAACAATCTAGAAAAAAACAATACTGTAACGAGTCCGTAGCACCTTCAACTTTCTTTAAATGAGCATTCCAATCTTGAGGAAATAACTAGAAATTTATTTCCAATATGTACACTTATTTACAATAAGAGCAAGAAACAATTGCTAAACATCCAGCAATTAGGTAGCAAACAGTACAATGTACTCTCAACAGTAATTCAGCACCACGTATCTAACGTGAACAGTAATTAAGCAATTACAAAAGCAAAACAACCATCCGCCCAAGCGAATGAAAACGAGTCTCCAGAAATCAAAATCTGAAAAGAACTGACTGACTTGTGTTCAAGGCCAGCTTTTTATACTCGAAAAAATATTTCCACACTATTCTAGCAAACTCCGGAGCATTCTGTTTATTTATAACTTGAAATAATCCATTGAGAAAGTTCTAGCAATAAAAAGAAAAAAAAACAACTCCGAGCGAAAAATATCTTCATGCTTATCAAAGTTAGGGCAAGTGTAAAAACTACAAAGTGTTTCAGGGCCGGTATACAGATGATAAAAGTGATATCTTCAGATACTTTTGCAACATGTCGCCAGATAAAACCAAAACTAGTGAATATGATGCAAGGCAGGAAAAACAGCAACTATTTACAAGATTTGTAACAATACATTTCAAAATTTAATCGCATTTAAAGGAAATGACTTATATTTTGAAGAAAGAAAAAAGAAATTTTGGGAAAAAGCTACCATGATTAAAAATTTCCTATATTAATAAAACACGGGTAACGTATAGGATGAAACCGTACCACACTCAAACGTAAATGTATTTTGTAGGAAGTTATTTCTCAAACAGCACAATAAAATGGTTTCCAATAATCTAACAAATTTGAAATTACTAATATAGAGCTTTCTTCTTTTTACCAACCAAATGGTCCTCATGAGATGTATAATAAAATTTACCTGGTTCTTTACGTTCCTGTAAAACATATGAAAGGATTTAACTTTATAAAAAAACTGTTGCTAACACTAACATAACTTTTTGAAGCTAACTCTATGTTTTTATTACAAATTAGTTTTTAAGATTTTTGTTTGCTGGAAGAAATTCTCGTTTAGGACTCAGTTTTTTCCACACTTTACCTAATACAGTCGACGTTCGATATAACGACCATCTCCGTCCCCCAGAAAAAGGTCTTTGTAACGAGTGGTCGCTGTAAGAGGTAGAAAATAGAGTATATTGGGATGGAGTTGGGTTTTTCCCACCAGTCGTTGTATTGGATAGTTTTTATAACGAGTGGTCGTCATAACGAGCGTCGACTGTAGTACCTATGGCGACCGAACCTCGCTCGGTATAAAAAAAGAGGTTTGTAAAATCGTGTTTTTTTTTCTTAAGAAAAAAATAGCTGTAAATAAAAATAAACTTGAGATTTTCATTTCGTTTTGTGTGTGTGTGTGTGTGTGTGTGTGTGTAAATTATAAAGAAGGCTGTTCAAATCTTTTGCCTTCAAAATTGGATCGAAGGAAGGTTGTTTTGTTCCATAAGAAAAGGAATACCAACTTTCAACCTTCTGTATCACAAGATCTTGGGATCTTATGATAATCATACATGTGCAAAACTTAGGGAGTGGGAGGGGGGGGGTGATATTTGGATGTTGATAATCGACAGAACTATAGATAGAACTATATTACATGCAAACAAATAATAATACAAATAAAAATAACACAGTGAATGACGCATTCACACTGTTTCTATTTCTTTAGTAAACACACAACTGAAATTATGAAATAGGAATTATACTGTAAAGCCCCGCTTTTACGTTACTCAGGGGACTGGATGAAAAAAACAGCGGTAAAATATAAATTACATGCTGAAGGGAGCTGCTGAAAAAAACGTAAATAGCGGGGAAAACGCAGATTCGGGGGACGTAAAATAGGAATTTCACTGTATTATTAACATTGAGTTTGAAGCATAATTTAACAATTAAGTTTTCCGTATTCTTGTTGCTTAACATTAAATAATGTGAAAGTAATTTAATCTATTTTCCATATTCATAGTAACCTTACGTTTTATTTCGCTCTTAATGATTGTAATTTTAAAAAATTTGCTGACATTAAAAATACATCAATCTTAAATGCATTTCCAAGCTCATTTCAATTAAAATGGGATCTTTTTTTGTAATATTTGATAAGTATTGAACTTCTAGTGATATTTATAATAGGGATGCACCGATTAATCGGCAGTACCGATTAATCGGCCATAATCGGCCACTTTGCCGAATATTAATAATCGGCAATATCGGACCGATTAATCGGCCGAAAAAATATTTTTTTAATATTATTCTTCAAAGTATACCTTAACTAAGAAACTATGAGAAATAATTTTATAAACAGTCATAATAATCCTCACAGTTGATATAAAGTGGTTAATAAATTAATTCTCCTACTTTGAGTAAATATCATAGACAATGTTGCAACATTTTTCATGTGACGATAGTTACCTCCTTAGCACAGTGCTTTTAGAAAACGTCTAGATTTCAAAGAATAAAAGAATAGAATTAAGTTGCTACCAATTATTAAAAAAAAATTAATTAAAAGTACTCCTAAATTGGAGAGCTCACCACAGACTCCCCCACCCTCCTATTTTTTGAATTTTTATGTCCAATTAAAATAATTAACAATGTGTTAATGTAATAAGATTGACAATAGTATGAAAATTGGTTCAAAGAAATTTGATAAAATAGTGAAATCATTTTGTGAAAACTAGGAAATTGGAAAAAAATCTTCTCTCAGAAATAAATTACTATCTCCGAACTCGGAATTCTATAAAAAAAATATAGAAAAAACAGTGATGGAAAAATTGATAGTATTAAAAACAATCATCCTTATCATTAATCAGCTCTGTCGATTAATCGATAATCGGTGAGCGGCCAATTTCCTTATCGGTGCATCCCTAATTTATTATTAAATTCAACTTCGAATTTTTGAACTCTCCTTCAAAATTATTTTAAGGGAGACTGAGGCTATTTGGCATAAGGGGTAAGTTGGCACTGTGCCTTTATTTTCTAGTACAGTGTCCACAGCGCAGCCGTTGTGATGAGACATATCGGCAACCTGCTGCGTCATCTACAACAGACAACAGTTTTAGTATCTTGCTATCGTTCGTTCGAAGAATACGGATTTTTTTTTTTGTGTTTTTCTTTCTGGTGAGTAATTTTTTTTTTTTTCCGATTTGCTTTTCGTTTTTCAGTACCCTTAAAATTTGTGTTCAAAAACTCCAAGTTTTTTATGGATACAGTGATTAATAGCCTGGGGATTGATGCAGTTACTGAATTCCCAGTCGTTTGTATTCTGGGCAGGGCAGCCATGTTTTTTATAAAATGCCTTTGGGGCTAGTTGGCAAAGCCAGTTTGGGGTACCTTGGCATAGGCCAGTGATCTATATCAACTCACCCCTCCATGATGTTGGAGTGACATCGCATAGTTACACAGACCTACCTGCTGTCCCTTCTACTAGTACGGGTAATGCGGGTGTTGAAAATGTTCCTACTATTGGTTAGGGGTAGTACTAGTGCTTAAAATGTCCCTATTGCTAGCATTAAAGGGAGTGAACCTTCAATCTCTACTAATGCAACCCGTTCCTCCGAAACATGTCGACTTGTGACCCCTAAAGATATTCAACCTTTTCCGAAAGCGGGCCATGAAAACAGACAACCACAGGGAAAAAGAAGAGGCACTGTACAATCCGAACCGGCACTCCAGTTGAAAATGAACTGGCAAAAGAAAAAGCTAAGAAAATAAAATAAAAACACTTTAAGTTGAAATGACAAAGAAAGAAAACAAAAACCATGACTTCGAAATCAAAAAATATTGTAAAGAAACGTTCACAGGAGGAATATATTAGTAGCACTGAAACTGATGAGCGTTTCTCTGATGCTATACCGTATGCTGATAGTGAGGATAGTTATGATTTCTTGTTTCCTCAGTACAATAATGAGAATAAAAATGAGCCATTTCTACTGGATCTGGGGTCAGCCCCAACCTTCCTACACAGCCCCCACCTGCAGATGAGACATCATTAAATGCTGCTGTTGGAGCTGATTAGGTGAGTATAGGGTAGTGAAGTATGGGGCTCGCAAATATCCGGGGCAAATACTTAAAGTCGATAACGAGGATTCTTCAGTCTTACTATGGTGAAAACTACAAAGTATTGGAAGTGACCAGAGCCACCCGACGCTCATCTGAATGGAAGATTACCTCTCCATTCAGATGAGTAAGAACCCATCTTTTGCAGTTGGCATGAAACATTTGTAACCTACCTACAATGCTCATACATGTTTTTTGGAACTTTGTTTTGACTAATTAATTTATAATTCATTTAAATAAATATTTTAAAGATAAAAATTGTTACATTGCTGCAAATTTATCATTTCAAGCAATGTTATACCAGCATACCCCGACTCCGGGGTAAGTTGGCACTGTTGAGGAGCTTTGGAAAAATATTTTTCACGAGTTTCCCAGTGAATTTTAGATGATGTTCCTAGTCGTTTAATGTAGCCAAGATGCATAAATTACTTTTACCATTAGTACAACAGAAAAAATTTTAAAAATCGAGAAGTAAAAACTATGCCAAATAGCCCGGTCTTTCCTACACAAAATAAAATGCAAGTGATATTTATAAAAGTACAACCGGAGCAAGGGCTGAAACTTCATTTATAACTAAGATTAAGACCATATAATTCAAAAAATATGGTTCATTAAAACGATTAAGCATTAATAATAAACAGATAATGATAAAAGATAACATGATGTTTTTAAATAACTATTCAATTATTGTTATCAAGTAAAATAGGAATTACTGCAAAAGGTTAGTCTTCAGCCTAACAGCAAATGAAGGGCTTAGAAGATGAAAGGGCTATGTTACATTTAAAAAAATAAACAATGTGGACATTGGTAAATAATAAATAACGCACACTAACGACAAAACCGGAAAACAAAAAAGCTGCAACAACTGCAGCAATAAAACTTTGAATTTTAATTACTCGCAATTTCTGTTTTGTCACATAACCCCTTCATCTTCCAATCCCTTCAATTGTGAGTCAGTATACAATATATTAAGAGCAATATATTTCTAGCACGGTAACAAGACAAAAATTGTCTGACATTTTCTAGTGTAAATGTTGATATTTCATCATTAGAATTGCGTCAAAGATGACTAATTGGTATATTTTAGAACGAAATCAACAAGTGACTGCAAGAATTATTTTGTATTTGGCACAATTTAAAATATGGTATTGAAAAGCAGTTTTTATTGAATTTCAATCTAATAATATCACTTACCTTGATCTAAAAACTGCATTTGATTTTGCGACACTGTGCAAATAAAGGGTAAAACCTTACAAAGACAAATCGCGTTTGTTGCACTGTACTATCGCACATAACTTTTTCTCAAAAGGTGGCGCTATAAACCAACGGATTAGAGTTCTGTCAGATCTATAAGAAAGAACATAAAATGACACATCTGTTGTAAGAATTACAGCAATGTTAAAAAATTTTAAAATTTGCAGAGTATTTTCAAAAACATGTTTATAGTTCTTTCTTTTAAGCATAAAGGTATTGATTTATTGCACATTTTGGGCATTAGCAGCTCTGATGTTCACGCTTGTTTTTCCCTTTTGCAAATTTCGTGCTTGGAGCCTCCGAAGCTTCTCTATAGAGAGAATGACAATGTACCTCAATTTGTGATATTCAACCATGTAAATTCACCACCGAGTAGTCATTCTTACCTGTAGGCAATACAGGTGGTCATGGGCTCGATTTCCACAGGTGCCATGAACAGCAAAAAGTCGCATAGTACGCTGTCCTTTTACAATTGCGAGAACAAATGCTCCTGATTGAACTTTTTGTGGTTTCTTAAAATGACGTGATTAAACAACGAGCGTTATTCAGAGTTCCATCTTTTCGGTTAGGAAAAAAAAGTATTAAAATGTAATTCCTATTTTTGACCTAAACAGAACTGCGTTGGCATTCTTGTATTTTCCTTGCAATAGATTTGTTTGTGATTTTTTAGCCTACTTTCCCGTTAAAAACAAAAGAAAGACGAAAAAAGTATTAAAAGTAGCTTAATGCATCTAAAAAATATCGCCAAGTCCAAAAAATATCGCCAAATTAAAAAAATAAAAAGGTAAATTAAATATCGAAAAATTAAAAATTTGAAAGTGGGGTATTGAGATGGGGAATTTGTGTGTCGGTCTGTCGGTCGGTCGGTCTGTCGGTCCCCCCCTAATAACTTTTGAATGAACATTCCGATTTGGACAAACTTTTTTTTGTTGGAAAGATCTCGGCGAGTACAGCTCATTCCCATATTTGATTTTTCGATTTGAACAATTTTTGGTTCAACTTTGAACCGTTCAAACAACCAGTCCCGCGATGCTAACTTTTGAGTGAACAGTCCGATTTGAACAAACTTTTTTTTGTTCGAAAGATCTTTTCAAGGATACTTCATTCCCGTATCTACATTTTCGATTTGAACAATTTTTCGTTCAACATTGAACCGTTCAAACAAGCTGTCACCCTTAATAACTTTTGAATGAACAGTCCGATTTAAACAATTTTTTTTTGTTCGAAGCATCTCGGGAAGGATACTTTATTACCGTATTTAAATTTTCAATTTGAACATTTTTGGTTCAACATTGAACCATTCAAGTAACCTTTCCCCACCTAATAACTTTTGAGTGAACAGTCCGAATGGAATAAACTTTTTTTTGTTCGAAAGATCTCGGCGAGTACAGCTCATTCCCATATTTGATTTTTCGATTTGAACAGTTTTTGGTTCAACTTTGAACCGTTCAAACAACCTGTCCCGCGATGCTAACTTTTGAGTGAACAATCCGATTTGAACAAACTTTTTTTTGTTCGAAGGATCTCAGCAAGGATACTTCATTACCCTATTTAAATTTTCCATTTGAGCATTTTTTCGTTCAACATTGAACCGTTCAAGCAACCTTTCCCCACCTAATAACTTTTGAGTGAACCGTCTGAATGGAATAAACTTTTTTTTTGTTTGAAAGATCTCGGAGAGGCTTTCCCATACATTTCCATATTTCGCTTTTTGATTTGAACCATTTTTCGTTCAATATTGAACCGTTCAGAAAAAAAAATTAACATTAGCGTCTACGGGGAATTTAAGTTGAATGTTGATTCTGAACTTAAAGTCGGATTTCCTTCAAACTAACTTTGTAAGAAAATGGTTTTGATAAATAGTGTTTGTAAAATACTTTTCTGAGTAATCTTCTGTGAGGACTTTGATTCCGACTCCGACTCCGCAAACGTGGCGGAAATGCAGGCTCAGAAAAAAAAATGACTGACTGTGCAGACGATTTTTTGTTTATTTATTCATTTGTTTTATTTTATTTATTATTATTTTTTTTTTTTGGCAGACGATTTTTTTTGTAACAAAAATGTTTCATTCACAAGAACATTTTATTCTTTATTTATATTTAACAACTGGCAACCGATTAAAAGTGAAATTCGAGACATTTTATTAACGGACGAGTTTTTTTTTTTTTCTTTTTTTTTCTTTCTTTGATAAAATACGTTTTGATGCTCTTTGTACTTTTATTTATTTATTTATTTATTTTATTATTATTATTGTTGTTTTTTTTGAAAACAATGGAGGATTTTTTCTACGAAGGAACTGTAACAGTTGCACTCTTTAAAAGGTGCGACAAAGCTTTATTTATTCGTTAATTACTTTTTACGTGTCTATTTCATCTGATGAGAGGGGTATATTTTGCTTTTCGAAATCAGCTCTATGTGCTAAAAAGGTATGTTTGACATAATTTTCAGTTTCAGATAATCAAGAGAATAATGATCAGATGCGAGAATGCCGATGTCGATGTACGGGAAAGTAGGCTCGTTTAGTTCTTGACTGAACTTCTTGTTTAACTTTGTTGTTGTAACTTTTACATTTTGTTGCAAAGGTTTTTATTTTCTTCTTACATTTATTATAACTTTAAAATTACGTTGAGATTAATTTGTCGTCATGTTCATAAGCAGTGAATGACCACATGACTTAAGAGAAAATTTGTTTTCAGATCTCGATACATTATACTGAACGATTCTAGGAAGTTTTTCCATGTATTCAAGGGGAAGTTTTTTCATGTATTCACTGTAAATTCCTTAAAAGTAAAAAATAAGCGAAAATTCTTCCCTATAACACTATTGTTTGCCAGCCTAGTGCAACTTCCAATAAAATGATTGAATTCAAAGTTGTGTGGACAAGAACGATATAGATCAGTGTTTCTCAACGGGGGTGGTACCGACCCACTGTGGGCAATGGAAAGATGCTAAGGGGTCGAATAAAATCACCTTGAACTTTTGATTTTCATGAATTAGCTCAGAACTTTCTACATAGATAAATCTCCAAGAATTAATAGACGCTATCACAGCATAACTATCAGAGCGTGTGCTACTAATTTATTACATTTCTAAGACAAGGTTACCATGACTTTAGATAGCAAAAAGTGTGCAGATGTTCTTTTCATAGATTTTCAAAAAGCTTTCGATTGCCTCATATAGCACTACTCAGTAAATTAGCTGATATAGGAATAGGAGGTTTGGGTTAGAAATTGACTGACAGGAATTAAACAAAGAGTAGTTGTTAGGGATAACTATTCTAAATGGAGTGAGGTTTTAAGTGGAGTTCCCCAAGGATCAGTTTTAGGTCCCCTTTTGTTTATTATTTTTATGAGTGATATTCATGAAAATGTTTCTGGAAACATGAATTGTTTTGCTGATAATGTAAAAATTATGGGGGTTGTAGAAAATGACGAACATGTAAATCAGCTGCAACAGGATTTGGATGATATTACTAAATGAGCAGACAAGTGGGGTACTGCAGTAAATGTTGGAAAATGTCAAGTGCTGCATTCAAGTCATGCAAATAAGCGTACAAGCTATTATTTACAGGGTTCAGTTATTAGTAAGGCAGATAATGTTATGGATATAGGTGTCTTAATAAATCAGGACTTCAAGTTTAGCCAACAGTGCAGCATAGCTAGTAACAAAGCAAATAGGATGCTTGGGTTTATTAATAGATCTATTTCAAACAAGTCTAAGAAGGTTTTTCTGCTTCTATATAGAAGTTTGGTAAAACCTCATTTAGAGTATATTGTTCAGTTTTGGTCTTCTTATCTGAAGAAAGATATTAATTTATTGGAAAGGGTACAAAGAAGGGCTACAAGGTTCGTAAACGGATTTTCTAATTTAGACTATGATTCCAGGCTTAGAAAGGAGAACCAGAGGGGACATGATTCAGTTATTTAAATTATATAAAATGAATGATGTTACGGGGTTTTGATTTTTGCACAGAAAGCAGGACAAGGGGTCATTGTTTTAAGCTGTTCAAATCTCAGGCTAATCTGGAAATTCGAAAAAACGACTATTTTAGCAGGGTAGTGGGAACTTGGAATAGTTTACCGAAAGAGGCGGTAAGGAGCAAGGGAGTTGAAAGTTTTAAGAGGGCCATTCATCTTCATTGGGGTCTATAATTTGACTAGGACCAGCCCAGTTGGGCCCAGAGCCTGCTGCTGGTCGTCGCATTTGTATTTGTATAAGTTCATGCAATTGGTATTGTAACGAGTCCGTAGCACCTTCAACTTTCTTCAAATGAGCATTCCAATCTTGAGGAAGTAACTATAAATTTATTTACAAGTATGTACACTATTTACAATATGAGCAGGAAACAATTGCTAAACATCCAGCAATTAGGTAGCAAAACAGTACACTGTACTCTCAACAGTAACTCAGCACCACGTATCAAACGTGAACAGTAATTAAGCAATTACAAAAGCAAAACAACCATTCGCCAAGCGAACGAAAACGAGTCACCAGATCAAATCTGAAAACAACTGACTGACTTGTGTTCAAGGCCAGCTATTTATACACGGAAAGAATTCCCGACAACTTTCTAGTAATATCTGGAATATTCCAAATCATTCATAACTTTAAACAATTCATTCAAGAAAACGCTAGAAATAAAAAGAAAAACACCACTCCGAGCGAAAATGTCTTCACGCTTATTAAAGTTAGGGCAAGTGTAAAAACTACAAAGTGTTACGGGGCCGGTATACAAGTGATAAAAGTGATATCTTCAGATACTTTTGCAACATGACGTCAGATAAAACCAAAACTAATGAAAATGATGCAAGGCAGGAAAAACAACAACTATTTACAAGATTTGTAACATTGCCCCCTTCCCAAGGACTGCACGTCCCGGGCAGTACAATCCCCAGAAAGGAAGCAAGGGAAGACTTACAGATGCACACATTACATGATGACCAATCATAAACATGATAAACAATAACAATGAGAACATGAAAGAAATAATAACATTGATGAAGTAATATTACAGACAATTAAAGGCAACAGTTATTTACAAAATTTACAAGCAAGTTACCATGGTAGCTTTAGATTTACTTTACGAACTATGGCCATAGTATGGGGCTAGCCGATCATAATGGACAACCCTAGGTTTTGAATGTGATGACTTCTGGATCCTCACTACGACGTCGTTCAGCCGGTGAAGGACTGTGTAGGGTCCATCCCAATGCGACTGCAATTTGGGTGACAGACCTTTACGTCGGATGGGATTCCATAGCCACACCTTGTCACCTTCTTGAAAGTCATGACCAGTGGACCTTGTGTCGTATCGGGTCTTCATTTTCTCCGTCGCGATGTTGATTCGCTCCCGTGCGAAGTGATGAACGTCCTCCAACCGGGCCTGGAGATCCTGGACGTATTCCTCAGGCGATGAAGGCGCATCTGGAGGGAGACCGAAGACGAGATCACAAGGTAGCCGAAGCTCTCGGCCGAAGAGCATCTGTGATGGGGAATATCCGGTGGTCTCGTGGACAGCACTGCGGTAGGCCAGCAGGCAGGGGCGCCCCGAGCTTAAACTTTTGGGAGGGGGAAAATTCTCAATTTGCCGAATGGAACTCCAAAATGTGCCGAATTAAAAAATACGCGTATGTACACAAACCTCATACCGTTACTTTGAGAAAAAACGATGGGTACAATAACTTTGATAAATAACAACGGGGTTGTAGTCTGAATCAATCGTCAAAGCAACTGATAGGATTTCTTTTTTATACATAGAAACAGATTAAAACATATTGTCTGCAAGACAGATTATAAAATATTGCATATATGATGTGTGTTTACAAATTAAAGCATGCTGGTCATTTGACAGGTTTGTGAAACAACAAACAACAGAATTAAGTTAAAATAAATAAAATATATATACACATATTTACATACATAGTAATGGCTGTTCATGAATTGTGACTTTAAAATCTGAAAATTTTGGCAAAAAATACAAAAAAGAGTTGGCACTTATAAAAACTGTTGGTTCTAGAATTTTTGCTAGAAATATTATTCATGAGCTTAAGTTTGACTTTTACACGTCTAGATTTTAGTAATGACCACGTTTTTACTATTTCCTTTGTTTCCAGTTTTTCTGCGATGTCTTTTTCACAGGAAATAAGCATCAAACTGTTTAATCTGTAGTCTTCCATAGTTGATCGAAGGACATTTTTTAAAAATTTCAATTTGCTGAAAGACCGTTCGTCTTTGGCAGTTGTCACCGGAACTGTTATTGCGAGACGGCATAGTTTATTTGCTAAAGGGGTAAAACACCCCCTTGGGAACATTCAAATGCAACCACAAGGGGAGGTGCACAACTAGACCATCCTCAGAGCCTACACACCAAGCTAGAAGCTTCTACCGCATATAGTTTTTGAGTTATGCGACACACATACATACGCACATACATACGCACATACATACGTACATACAGACGGCACGAGAAAACTCGTCGTAATTAACTCGAGGGTGGTTGAAAAGGATTTTTCGGCTGCTTATATGTTGGTAGGTACATATGCACGTGCTGACAGGTCGAAAAAACTACTGAACATTCATTCGGGTGTGAGCAAAATCAAAATTTAAACTCAAATTTGAGTGATTTTTTTTTTTTTTTCGCGATCACAATACTTCCTTTACTACGTAAAAGGAAGTAAAAATCATTGAAACAAATTAAAAGAGGAAGAAAAAAGATAAATTTAAAACTAACCGTTAATGGCGATAATTCGCTGCTTGAAGCAGTCTTTATTTTCTTTCTTGCAGCATCAAATGGATTTTTTGGAGCTCCAGCAAGTTTCAGGGAGATATGCCTTCCATCGTGGCAAAGTTCCTCATGTTTTCGTTTATAATCGTCATCAAAAGTACTTAACTTCATATCGTTTACGAATTCTCTTCATTGCAAGCAAAATCAATAAATTAAATAAAACGGATAGATGTATTTCAGTGCTATAATTAAAACGAAAAACAATATTGAACTAGTTCGACGATCGATTCTTTTCGCAGGGAAGAAAGTTAAGAAATGGAACTGAATAAATGAAGCTAAGCAGATAGTATTTTTCAGTACGAGAAATGAAAAGATCTGCTGGTAAAGCAAAAAAAAAAAAACTGAAGTCGCGGCACAAAATATTAGAGCTCTTTGCGTTCAAAGTGCAACATTTATGCATTGCAGCATTTTCTCTACATATTATCCGTCTTGTTTGGGGTCATGCTACACACACTAATTAATTCACCGAAAGGCAGGATGGAAAGAAACGGTTTGGTTTATGGTAAATAACGTCAATAAAAGAATGAGATAATGTATAACAAAAAAAAAAAAAAAAGAAAGATTGCGGCCGCACTTGCATATTTATACATATTAATATTGCAAAAAAAATTTCAGTATTATCTCTGAATGTGCCGAATCGTTGTCCAAATTTGCCGAATGAGGAAGATGTTTGGGAGGTCCCGGTGACCTCCCTGGACCTCCCTTCGGGGCGCTCCTGCCAGCAGGAACAGAGGAAGTTTCTTGTCCCAATCCTGTTGATTTTTGGAGACCATAAGCGAGAGATTATTAAGGGTTGTCCTGTTAAATCTCTCCACCATGCCGTCCGATTGTGGGTGTAGTGGTGTCGTTCGAGTTTTCTCAATTTTGAGGATTTTACATAGGCCCTTAAACACAGCAGAGATGAAGTTTCTCCCCTGATCGGAATGGATCTGCAAAGGTGTCCCATATCTCGAGATCCAATTCTGGACTAGAGTCTCTGCTACAGTGGTAGCTTCTTGATCCGGAATGGAATATGCTTCGGGCCATTTGGTGAAATAGTCAATGGAAACGAGAATGTATTTGTTCCCATCAGTAGTTTTCGGTAGAGGACCAAGAATGTCGATCCCGATTCGTTCGAAAGGAGCTCCTACGTTGTAAAGATGTAGCTTCCCGCGGCTTCTTCTCTTCGGTCCTTTACGGGCAGCACAGGCGTCACAAGAATGACACCACTTCTCTACGTCATCCTTCGCCTTGCTCCAAAAGAAGCGTTCTCGAACCTTGCAGAGGGTTTTCAACACACCAAAATGTCCTCCAGTCGGACTACTGTGCAACTCCTTTAGAACGTCTGGAATTCTTGATCTGGGAAGGAGTAACTGCCATTTGAATGCTTTACCATCGTCAGATTCCCATTTCCGATACAGGACGCCATTTCGCAGCTGGAGAGAGTTCCATAGAGCCCAGTATCTTTTCGTTGCAGGACTGTAGATAGAAATGTCTTGCCAACTAGGTCGCCGACTGTCTTTTTCCATTAACTCTATGATAGGCTTTAGGTCTGGGTCTTCAAGCTGATCTTTTCTAACTTGGTCGTCACTCCATGGATCAGGATCTGAAGATGATGAAGTAGCAGTAACTTGACAGGCAGTAGGGATTGTCGTCCCGTACTGTTTCTCAATTCGGGAGCAATAATGGCAGTTCTCGGAACAAGGTCTTCTTGATAATGCGTCAGCATTACCGTGTGACGAACCTTTTCGGTGCTTAATCTCGATGTCATATTCCTGGAGCCGCTGTATCCACCTGGCTACCTGGCCCTCTGGATTCTTGAAATTCAAAAGCCAAGTTAAAGAGGCATGATCTGTCCGGAGCAGGAATTTACGGCCGTAGAGGTAATGATGGAAATGTTCTACAGCTTTAACTATGGCGAGCAATTCCTTTCTCGTGACACAATAATTTCGCTCCGACTTGGATAAGCATTTGCTCCAGTAGGCAATGACATGTTCGTTACCGTCTATTTCTTGAGATAAAACAGCTCCAACACTCTCGTGGCTCGCATCAGTGTCAAGTATGAAGGATTTTTCAGGCTGAGGATAAGAGAGAATAGGCGTTGATGTTAAAGCCTCCTTCAGCTGTAGAAATGCATCCTCGCATTCTTTGGACCATTCAAATTTTCGTTTGCTCTCCGTCAGCTTATGCAAAGGTCGTGCAATATTGGAAAAACCCTTCACAAACTTCCTGTAGTACGTGCAGAGCCCCAGGAAGCTTCGCAGCTGATGAACATTTTCGGGGCGGCTCCAATTCTTGACTGCGGATACCTTGTCTGGATCTGTTCGTACACCCTCTGAAGAGATAATGTGACCAAGGTAGTTCACTTCACGGCGGAACAAATTACATTTGGACGGGCTTAACTTCAGGTTGGCTTCCTTAAGCTTTTGCAGCACCTTCCCAAGATTAGCCAAATGTTCCTCAAAACTGCGTCCTATGATGATGATGTCGTCCAAGTAGACAAGACAGGATTCATAAGAGAGTCCTCTTAACACTGATTCCATAAGACGCTCGAACGTGGCTGGTGCATTGCAGAGGCCGAAGGGCATCACTTTAAACTGCCACAAGCCTTGTCCGGTTGTAAACGCCGTCTTCTCTCGGTCGTCGGGGTGTATCTCCACCTGCCAGTAGCCGCTCTTTAAATCCAGGGTCGAAAACCACTTGTGTCCGGAAAGGGTGTCCAGAGTGTCATCGATCCGTGGAAGAGGGTAACTATCCTTCTTGGTGATGTCATTCAGGCGTCGGTAATCAACACAAAATCTGGTGGAGCCGTCTTTCTTTCGGACCAAGACGATAGGGGATGCCCAAGGACTGGATGAGGGTTCGATGACGTCATTCTCCTGCATCTCTTTCACGAGGATCTCAACCTCTTCCTTCTTGGCGAACGGTAGTCGTCTTGGATGCTGCTTGATAGGGGCATGATCTCCAGTGTCGATCCTATGCTGCGCTAAACTCGTGCGACCAACATCTTCGGGTGTAGATGAAAACACCTGCTTGAAGTTGTCCACCAATTTTTCCGCAGCGTTTCTTTGATCCTTCGATAATGGTGCACTCCCAATTAATTTCGAAGTCAAGGACTCGGAAGACACAGCGGAGGAGGAATCAATTCTTCTGATGATGCAGTTTACGGGAGTACAAGTTGCCAACACTTCTCCTTTCTTGATATTCCTCGGTCTTTCACTTACATTGGCGACTCTCACAGGAACAGCATTCCTTGAAAGGTCCACAAGCGTAGATGCCACTAGTACTCCTTTTGGGCTATTACTCTGGTTAGGATATTCAATTAGGCCGAATTTAAAACTGTTGTTTTCCTTGAGGGAGCCAGGTATTAGTACTTCTGATCTTGGGGGAATCAATAAATCTGATTGGGCTATTATTTGATGAGCGGATTTTAAGTTACGTTCAGCATTGAAAATTGCTATGTCTTCCCTCATCGAGTGCAGCTCATTATTTTTAAGGTCGATAGAAAAATCAAATTTTCTCAAAAAGTCCAGTCCGAGAATGAAGGGATCTGTAATGTCAGCGACGAATGCCGTGTGATGGTAAGTGGCGCTTCCGAACATTATTTCTAAGTTCACTTTTCCTTCAATCTCAATTTTGTCACCTGTCACAGTTTGAAGAGTAACGCAGGGCGGCGTCCATAAGATCTTGAGTCCAAATTGACGAGCCACATCAGTCTTAATAATGGTAACGTTGGCTCCTGTGTCCACAATCATTTCGCAGGGAAACCCATTCACATAAGCGTAAATGAAGAGTCCGTTGCAGCCGCCAC
The DNA here is from genome assembly GCA_038373865.1 of Uloborus plumipes. NCBI lineage: Eukaryota > Metazoa > Arthropoda > Arachnida > Araneae > Uloboridae > Uloborus > Uloborus plumipes. Next base: position 4,417 of record JAXGGA010003927.1, on the reverse strand, counting down.
TTCTTGGGGAAATCTGGAAAACTTTGGGAGACTTCTTCTTTTCTTGGCGAGCTTCGCAGTTCTTTCGTACGTGGCCCTCACCGCCACATTTCCAGCACTTCAGTGGTTGTTTACTTTGGTCCTTGTGAGCCGTAATCTTCTTCAGGGTCCCCGAGAGCTCTTGGATTTGTCGCTTAATTTCCAAGAGACAAGTTGAGTTCGAATCCGGAGCACGCACTTCCACGCCCCTGATTGAATGGCGATCCTTGCGGGACGTTTGCTGTGCAGCCTCGAACTTCATTGCGTAGACCAGACCGGATTTAAGATCTTTAATGTCCGCCATCCGGAGAGCCGTCTGAATTTCTGGATTTCGCACTCCATCTATGAAGTAGTTCAGGGCCAGGCTATCGCGAACACCCGAAGGACAGTCCGAGAAGGCGAGATGGGAAAGCCTCTCAACGTCTGCTGCAAAAACTTGTAGAGTCTCTCCAGCCCTCTGGAGTCTGGATTTCAGCTGGAGTTGGCTGAATTCTTTTTGGCATGCTTCGCCAAAGCGAAGCTCCAAGGCCGATGATAAGGCATCGAAGTCGCGGTGCTTGTCCTCTGGGAAGGTCTGTAGTATGTCAGCTGCATCCCCTCTCAGCGAGGCTGCAAGGTGACAGGCTTTCGTGGAAGAGTCCCAGGAGTTTGCTTCTGCAACGATGAGGAACTGCTTCTTGTAAATATTCCACGAGGTCTTCCCGTCAAACGTGGCCAGTTTGATGGATGGACGCGAAGTTCCAGCTGCAGCTACACAGTCACTTGAGTTGTTGGAGGATGCTGATAACTTTGATTCAATTTCTTTAATTTTCTTTTCCACGTGATTTTCTACTGTGGTAATTCGATCTTCAACGCTGTCAACTTTCTCTTCTAGAGCCTCCACTTTATTTTCCATATTGGTAAATTTACTTTCCACCAAACTTTTCATTGACGTTAGATCGCTTTTAATTTCTTCAGCTAGATCCTTTTTTAATTGTTCTTGATTAGTAGCCAGCTCATTCTTTAATTGTTCTTGATTAGTAGATAGCTCATTCTTTAATTGTTCTTGATTAGTAGCCAGAGTCGCCATATCATTCTTGAGGTCACTTTTAACAGCGTTGATCGCATCAAGGAGTTGTTTCAGTTGTTCATCCATTGCTCGAGTAATCACCATAAAATTCCGAATTCAAAAAGTCCTTAGGAAGAAAAGTCCAAGTTCACAGATAATTCCAAGAAAGTCCTTGAAGATGCCCCACGTTGGGCGCCAAAATTGTAACGAGTCCGTAGCACCTTCAACTTTCTTCAAATGAGCATTCCAATCTTGAGGAAGTAACTATAAATTTATTTACAAGTATGTACACTATTTACAATAAGAGCAGGAAACAATTGCTAAACATCCAGCAATTAGGCAGCAAACAGTACACTGTACTCTCAACAGTAACTCAGCACCACGTATCAAACGTGAACAGTAATTAAGCAATTACAAAAGCAAAACGACCATCCGCCCAAGCGAATGAAAAACGAGTCACCAGAATCAAATCTGAAAACAACTGACTGACTTGTGTTCAAGGCCAGCTATTTATACACGGAAAGAATTCCCGACAACTTTCTAGTAATATCTGGAATATTCCAAATCATTCATAACTTTAAACAATTCATTCAAGAAAACGCTAGAAATAAAAAGAAAAACACCACTCCGAGCGAAAATGTCTTCACGCTTATTAAAGTTAGGGCAAGTGTAAAAACTACAAAGTGTTACGGGGCCGGTATACAAGTGATAAAAGTGATATCTTCAGATACTTTTGCAACATGACGTCAGATAAAACCAAAACTAATGAAAATGATGCAAGGCAGGAAAAACAACAACTATTTACAAGATTTGTAACAGTATTAACTTGTTTGAAAGGGTGATGTGGAGCTTTGAGGAATGAATGCAGCAAAACATTGTGGTAAGTGGACGTCATCTGTATGGTATCATTTTCTGAACACAATTTCACATTTTTATTGTTAAATGGTCAACAACTATTAGCTTTATTTTTTTGAGACAACAGCTGAGTTAGGGTCAGGTGGGGTAAAATAGGTCAAAAACAGCACATTTTGTAATTACACATTAATAGCGAAAAATATATCAATTAAAACCAGGGAAAAAATTGCTCAGGATATGCAAATGTATTGTCCTTATGAGATTTTAAGAAAAATATCTTTGAGAAAAACAAATATTAGTACTGAAAAATAAGTTTGAAAACATGTTGTCAATGACCTATTTTACCCCATAGCGTGGGGTAAAATAGGTCAGTCGTGGGGTAAAATAAGTCATGCCTTGAAAACAATAATTACACAATTTATTGATGTTAATTATACAATGTTTGAGAGAAAATAATTAATGTAAATGTTTACATGAAATAATACTGTCCTTTCTGGTTCATTTTGGGGTCAGGAAGGACTTCACTATTTATAATGCATCGATCTCCGAAACATTATCTCTCTTTGAAAAATAAATAAAAAAAACGGAACTTTTGAATTCTTTTGCTAACTTTGCTGTATATTCTCCCTTATTATGGGAAAGAATGATACCATGAAATATCTTTTTTGTTTTTCTCCCCAGAAACTCGACTTGTAACTACTCATTTCTTTTGCGTTTCTTCAAAGGCATGTTCGCTGATTTTTCTTCTCTTTTGACTTTTTCTGCATACAATCTCTGCAGACTTGCCGAGTTGGTTTCTTACCCAATCTGGGCCTGGATAATTGTTTGGGAAGGGACTTGGCTTTTTTGAATACTCTAAATAGCTACAGACCATTTTTATTAAGTCACTCCTGTCAAACGGGTAGCCATATGATGCTGTGAACTGCATTGCGCGCACTAGACATTCCTCTTCTAGCTGAGTTAAATAGGTTTTTCTCCCTGAACCTAAATGAGAAGGCGGTTTCACAACATATCTTCTAAGGGTATCAAACGGTATGTTAAACTTCTTTGCTGTACCGCGTATGGAACATTCATTTTCTTACTACTGCTTCTAGAATATCATTTTCGCTGTAATTTGTCAATGTCTTTCTCTTATAATTCCTAGGCATTTTCTGAGAAAAAAAAGACTAATAATATTATGGTTTAAATCTAATTTCTAAAAGCTGTAACCAAAATTTGTTCTTTTAATAATTTTATTATCTTTTATAACAAAATGGTAATTTTATTTTGATGTAAAAAGAGTGACAAAGCAGTAAGTAGCATATTTTAAATTAGTACATTAATATATAAAGAAAAAAAAGTGGTTTTAAAAGCAGAAAAAAGTGTTAAATGTATACTGTATGCTAAGCCTAATCAAAGACCAAACGTGACCTATTTTACCCCACACACGTTTTTACACCCTAAAAAATAACTTTCTGCTGCTTTTACTTTCTTCTTTTAGGAAATTAATCTTGAAAATATGCTCTATGTAGTAGGTTTTTTAAAAAAAATACACTTATCTCTAGTTTTCTTCAAATGAAAAGTTTTTATGATAAACACATTCTCACTTCTACTCAGGAACACATCAAATGGCTTATATCTGTTACTCTAAAGTTGAAGTTGTAGTTAATTTTGCTTATAAAATAATCACTAGTATCTGGTATAAATAAAACTCGCAGCACAGAAAAAAAAATTGCATCCATTTATTTTTAATGATTTTTTTAAAAAATTGACCTACTTTACCCCGTGACTTATTTTACCCCACCTGACTCTACTCTTATTTAAAAAGAAAGTCTTTCCATTCTCCTCACTCTGTATAAAAGGGGTGCCAATATAGAACCTCAATTCTGGAAGATAACATTTAAGCGAGATTTTAATGGCTCATTCTCTTTTTTAATGAAGAGCGAATAGCTCATTGCCATTGTTTAAAAATAGTACAGTTGTTAAGTGGCTTCGCAAGTTTGCCAACCATTAGTGTAAAACTTCGCAACATGGTGTTCAATGTGTGCAGAAGATGGAGGAGTTGGATGGTTAAACCTTCGCAGAACTGTTAGTTTTAAGCCATATTCACAAATCTAGTGTACTAATTTTTATGGATCTAAATACGGTTTTCCTGTCCTCTCACCCCTCAGGAAACTCTGACTATACTAGTGATAGCACCAATTATACAAATCCACTCAATACACGAAACAGTATTGTTGTTTCTCGTTCACCATCGTACAAGATAGTGCTACACTTGCCACTGGCGCCAACTGCATGGAGCATGGCCGGGGGAGGGGGGCTCGACCCCTCCCCTTCAGTAATTTGTATGTGTTATGTTAATTTTAAGGGGAGTGGTAAATGCTTTACTTGAAGATACATTTTTTTTTTTTTTTTGCTTTTGGCTGGTCAATGATAATTGAAATTATTGAGCAATTTGTAGGCCTACTTTAAACCCAGACATGAAAGTTAAAACCCTAAAGAATTTTCTCGTACACT